>NAJQ01000784.1:0-13567 GCA_005059865.1 Friedmanniomyces simplex
GGACGGCCTGTTTCTTTAGGTGACATCTAGCATAAGAAGGTTAGCATAGCAATCCTTTACGAGGTTTGCCTGGAACTTCATGCTGCGTGTGAGGCGGTCCAGTGCCTTCATTGCAGCACCTGCTCTGCTGACATCCGTCGCCTCCGTGTACCAGCAACGTTTATTGACAGGTTGTCGTTCATGGATGTTCTATACGAGTGCCACTGTCATACGTCCGTCCAACGTGAATGCTAGGGGAAACGGTGAAGATTCTCGAAGTCATTCACTCCGGAAAGATGATTTATGTATCAGATGCAGTCTACTGTTACAACAAACAATCGAGCTCTTAAGTAGTCCGATGTCTAACATTGGAAGACCTCAAATGCTCTACAAGTGCCAATCACTGTTCAGGGCATGCTTTGAGTGTGCTTTCCGTTAATCTGCCTACTTTGCATGGTCGGAAGCTCTCTTCATGTCCGCCTGTGCGCGCCACCGGAGCGTGAGAAGTCGAATAACTACGACCGGCTTGTTAGCATGGTCGAAGAAGCGTACATGGAACACCGACCCACAAATTTTTGGACGCAGAAGTCGCGAGCTTGCGACAGCCCGATGTTGCAGCAGCGCGTCGGCTGCTGTTGCCAGGATCAATCTTGTTATATTGCCCCGCTCGAGCAGCAAATGCAGCCCTGCGGATGGAGAAGGGGCCACATGCCGTAGGAAGGCATCCAAAAAAGCCCTTCTGCACCACTCTTGATTGCTCGATTGGCAAAAGGAGCGGGAGTACAAGGACCAACGAAACCTTGGTACCCTCTCGGCTGCGAGCACGTACAGTCGAACGACGTGGTCGGGAGCATCGCTGTGCTGGGCAACCTCCTTCAGCCAACGCAACAGTGGCGTGGCGCCGTCATGAGCACAATCGCAGTCGTCTGCTCCGAGGTGACGTCCGAAAGCATCGTAGAACTCAGCGAGACACTGTTCTTCTCGTTCGCGGAGCTGGTAATCCTCGCGTAGGACGTCGATATCCAGCACATGACAAATGTGGGACGTCGCGGATGACTTCTCGGACGCGTAGAGTTCTACTTTCGATGCCATGTCGGTGGTCGAGAGTTTACCGTCCGTAAAAGTGCCTCGTAAGTATTCGGAGTGTTCGCCGTGAGCGCTCAAGGTGAGCTTTGAAGAAGACACTGCATAGTCGTGGCGAGGTTCTCGGCTTCTTGAACCACCCCAGGTGATATTTTCCTGACGTTTCATATGGATTAAGGTAGCAGAGTTGGTTGGATAACAAGGCAGCAAGGAATACGATTGGCTGCGGATCCCGGCTAATAACGCTCCGTTTGGGTGCAATGCACGGGACCAATGTTGGAGACATCTGGTTGACAGCTTCACTCACGCTGCATCTAGATCATCGTACAGAACGCGTTGAGGTGTCAGCCATGCGTGTCCATGCACACATAACCCGACACGTAAGCCACGAGAACCACGTCAACTGATCATGGTCGACTCTACTCCGTTGTGATCTGCTGGAGCCATGATTCACCAAGTCCCGTTCCTCGTTTCAAGCCATTCTATCCCATGACTAAACCCAAGGAGCCGAGCTGGCAACGTCACCTTGATGCTGATGCTAACGTCCTGTCTCCCAACATCAAGTCATGTCGACGAACAAACCTCTCCGAGCTTCACTTGAACCTCCCTCTGGTCTTTCTTCCAGTGATGAAGACGTTGAGACTCGCGAGCAGAGTCCGTGATTTCAGCAAGTCTCCTGCATGCATTGCTTTGCTGCGCCAACCATCGACATGAGCATCAATCCCGCTACACTCGCGTCACTTTGTGACACATCGTGTAGCCTGCGGAAAGAGACGCTGGAGTTACGTCGAACGATTCCAGCTGGGACTCGTCTATGGACTACTTGTAGTCAGAGAATCTCTGCGGAAGCCTGGGAACATGTGTGATCTCCCAATCCAGAACTAGGAATGACAACCAATCATCTCAGGTGTAACGGGACATCACTGCATTCTCCCTGCCACTGCCATTACCCTTGTTCGTCCGCGACTATTTGAACTTGTCTCCGTTCAGCGAAAGTAGAATAACCCTAGGTCTATTCACTCCTAAGTCATTACTATCTTACTGTCATTCAATGACCACGACGATTCGACGACTACCAATCACCCACGATACTACATCTGCTCGCATCAACTTCCTTCAGAATGCCGTTCAGGCAGTGGTTTGGGCCAAGAGGTCGTGGGAGACCCGAGCAGCCGCAACACAATCCACAATCGAGACACGACCCCTACGGTGGGACATCGTCCTCAAGAGGTCTAGAAGCCAATCCAACCCGTTCGTACGCCAGCAACACCGATGACTCAGGGGCATGCTCGCTCAGATCCGATTCATGCGCAGAAGGCGCAAGCCGATTCAAGGGAGAGGCTAGCCCAGCAGCAACCTCATAGCGCTGGCGCAGTGACACCTGCTCCTCCACGAGACGTTCCGTCCAGTGCCGTCGCTGGCGACACCACGGTGCGTAAGTACTACGCCAACTTCCCGGCCGTTGACAAGTCGGACCATCCAGCTTACAGGCCACCTTTGCCGCGCCGCCCGCCAGTGCCTCGGCGAGAAGGTCCACCTAATGTAGCCAGTACAACAGCCGCAAATGCACCCATCATTTACCCCAGCAGCTCAAGCTCGATTCACACCAGCAAGGCTTCGGTGACAAGCAGCGCCTGCATCAGCGAGGCTTCTACAGTAGCGACAACAGTACTTCCCGAGCCAGTCGTGCCTCGTAACGCAAGGCAAGAGCCGCTTCGGCATGTTGCTTGATAAGGATTCTCTGTCGACGCCCCTCTTGATCTCCGGACATTGCGAAAGCACGGCAAAGAACGGCAACCACTGGCGGGCGTGAACGCTACTCCCACTTCCGTCTGCCTAATGAAAAGCATGGGATCATCAGTCCGAGAGCAAGAGAGGTGCATTGGGAGGGCAACACGGTCGTCTTTCCGCGAAACAGCACAGGTAGGGTCACCACGTCGACACACAATCCCGCTGACGTTGCTGCAGTGTCGACGATCTTCAAGTTTGAAAAGCAGCAGTGGTCAGAGTAGTTCGGGTTCTCTGCCGACACGATTCTTCGACGGCTCCTACTATCTGAAGAAGTTCCCCACGAAGACCTGCCAGATGTCCTGCGTTGCTTCTATTGGATACGAAGCCATGACCGGGAAGATTGTTTGCAAATACCACCGGTTCTTCGCATGTCCTGCAATGCGCGACAACGAAGGGTGATGCTATCATTCGATAGGTTGTCATCCGTCAAAGACCCCACAGCACTGGCGCGGGGATTGACTGGTAGAGACCCGTATGATGACTCACTCCGACTGTGCGCCTTTCTCGAACTCTCGGCCGATCGCGATGGTCCATTCGGCATTCTCAACCTTCTGAACCGGATTCAAAAGGGAAGGAAGGCCATGGGTTACGGTCCACCAAAGTTCGACCATCTTATCAGGGCGGCGCCGGAGAGTATCAGCGAGCGGTGGGTACTATCGTGCATAGCTTGGGTCAACGGCTGCCGCGGTGAAATTACTTTAAGTTTTTCCTTGCTGCTGGCGACTGGATTAGCTTCGGACGATAATCGCGCAGAGATGTGGGACTTGTTCTCGCATGCCCTTGCGAGACCACCGGTTACGGCGGAGAGTCAGGCAGTCGCAGCTGTCTTGGCTATCGTCGTCCTCCTCTATACCTGCGGAGAGGGTGCCGAAGCCTTGTTTCCCTGGCTTTTTAGAGAGTTGACGATCAGACGCCTCTGCCGGGAGGCGAGTCACGCATGGCAGCAAGTTGGCGGTGAGTCCACGGTGTGGGCGAATCTTGTGTCGAAGACGAAGAGAATTTGGGCTACTCAGGGGGGCATGTGTAAGCAAGCGGTGACAACTGGCGGTGGTGGTGACAGCGACACGGGCGATAAGTGTGAGTCGACAGACAGTACTGAGTCATCCTAGGGAGGTCCAACACTAGCATTTGATGTCTGTGCCTTGTGATGCTGTCTGTCGATTTCCGAGTTACTCCCGTCGTTACTCCGGTGATCCTTGCTCGTTAATGGACGCATAGCCGATTTGCTGCTTTATCTCTCACGCTTGCTTCGGTAACTAAAGCCCGTTCCATTGCTGCGCTAACTTTAATAGCCGATCCGGCTCGGTAGTGATCTGTTGGGTCTAGCCGGGTCAGATTCCTTGAAGTCGCATCCGACTGCATATTATAGGAGTTGGAACACCTCTGCCCATGTTAACGGACCACAAGCGCCCGCCACGTAATCATGCAGACCACCGCATCGACTGCTGCAGTGATCGCATTCAGTGAGCAAGCCGTCACTTGAGGGATGTTGTCGCTTGCTTCCTTGCACTTAGCGTCTCTTGGTCCGATACGGCTTAGCATGCGATTCTACGCGAGAACCAAGTGCTTAAGCCGTATGCGGTTAGCGGCCATTCATCAGCTCCTGTCGAGCCTCAATTAATGCGTCCTATTCCATTGGAAGCAAACGCAAGTCCACGCACCTAATAAATCCTGCGAATGAGATGATACCATGCAGTCCAAATCTTTTTACCACGATACCCGTCTTGGGCAGCACTCACTGCAACAGGACTATGAGCTGTATGCATTACCGCACTGTATGTGAACCGAACATCCACCCAAGTTGGGGAGAACTGGCTCCGGGCTGCATGTAGCGTGTACGTCGAGGTACTGGACGATATGTGATAGACCCTACATTGGTGTATGTACAGAGGTTGAGCCACTTCTCACATGATGCTCTGCTCCGCCACCGACCTCCTGCGGTGAGGACTCCATGCTTGCATTGGGAGGAGTCGGGGGCGTTTCCACACGAACGACATTGCGCCTACCTGCACCGTGAGCCTCCGACGCGCGCGAGTATGGAAGTAGATCTGGGCGCAGAGTTACATGTCTTTGAGAGAATGACATTGACAGAGAGGAAGCAATACGATGCTATTCTATCTGGTTTCCGGGAACCCAGCAGCTACAGTTGGCCCCAGTCAGGTATAGTCATCCCGGGTAGGTTCCAAAGGTGAGCTGAAGTATACGCACAACCTAATTAATCTCCAGGGGTGATCCCAAGTCTTGCTACGCCGACGTTACCTCTCAACCTCCTCGCCAACCTGGTGCCATTCGGGGAGTTGACAGCGGGCAAGCCGGTGACTCAAGTCCATCCTTTCCGATTTGAGCCTCTGCTCTCGGCGTGCACGACCACTGACGCTTCGTTTGACATCGGCAACGCACATACCGTCACTGGTGCGAACAGCCTTCGTCTTCTACTGAACTTTGTGTTCGATAAAGCGAACAAAAGCTTCCGCATTGATTTAGAGGTACTGCCGGGGACAATGTTCATGGCGAGATGGAAAAGTGAAGTATCGATGTCTCGATGCCGTGGGTACGGAAGAGGCTTCGAGAGAGCCTCAAGAAAATGCCAGGTGGACCCCCCATCAGACTAGCCATCATCGAGTAGTTTCTTACAAGCTTGCAAGTCTGAACACCATTGTTCAGTATCAAGCTGACGCGTACAAATACCGGTATGAACAGCTCTGGTCTGATGGGAGCACGTCAACACGAAGGGTTCCGGCGATGGCGATGGTGGTTGCATTTCCCGGTCGCTTGCAGCTTCTCACAGGTGAGATCGAGATACCATACCCGGCAAGGTATACTCTCAAGCACGTTCTCTATGTTGAGATTTGCCATACCGAAAAGTGACAGCCGATGCAACAATTTCCCTTTTCATCCTGTGGGGCAGATACAGAGGCTTATGAATGAGCAGTCTTGGGGTGATGTAAGATGATGCAGTCCACTCGTCAGTAGCAGCAAGATGATACGTGCCGTGCCTTGGGAGCCGCTCGACGTGTACAACGCATACATGCCGATGCCGTGTCAATGCATACTTTCACTGCGTCCTTCCTCCCTATGCTTTCTCTCCTTCCATCCAATCTCTTGACATGGCTGCGGTCACAATTTAGATCATGCAATCGTCAAGAAACATCGCTCAAGGCTTACCTTTCCACAGGACCACGCCACTCCGCATTTCTGGCATTTGAAAGGAACACTTGGATCATTGTTACATCCCCAGCACTGCTTCTCGCCCGTCTCTTTCCCATTCAGAGAAAACCTCTTCTCAGGGGCAAAAAGTCTACCAAGCCCAAGGGGAGAACCTTCAGAAGAGCTCAGACAGGCCGTATCTGCGTAACAAGGCCAGTTGCTCACCTTCACAGTCCCAACCTCTTCTTGTCGCAAGCCGACACTAAGATCGACGAACCGATGTGCGTGTGCATACAGAACCAGAACCGTGTTTCCAGGCTCGAGATTCGCCGGTGAAAGTTCCGATCCACGTTGTTCCGTGTGGAATGCAATTCTTAGCTTGGCCCCATTCGTATCCCGCACGAATCGATATTCGAATGAACCTTTCAACACCAACGATCTCTCCTGCCAAGCACCAGTGCCTTCGTGGTATGAAGAAGGCGCCGTATTTTGTGTCGTAGAAGGTCAAGTCAATGTCGTCCTCGTGCGGAAGCATACCGAAAGGCTGGAACATTTGGTCCAGCTGCGCGGTTTCGGTCTCTCTTGCGAATATCGCTGACTTTTCCGGATTGGCGACGCTGACCATATTGTTCGGAGTGGATGTAGATTGAGGAGAGTCGAAGGCGATTTGTAATTGACATTGGAAGCATGGAAAGTCAAGCGGCATCAAAGCTCAAATATCCCTAATGCCTTCAGACGAATGACTCCAGGGCAAACGTAAAGAGCAGTCCAAATCGGGAGGCCCTTCTCCGCCACAACGGAGACATCGCGCAATCACAAAGGCCGGGGCTGCGGGAACATGCAGATGCAGGTTGAGTGCACCGTCTCGAACGTGGCTCGACGCTATTCGCTGTCCAAGCGACGTATAAGGCACCTCCAAATGTGCTGTCACACTATATATTGCATGCAACTCTTGTACAGAACATCTTCCCACAGTCGTGAGTGAGTCGAACGAGACCCAGGTAAGCTGTTGCGAACATGCTGATTCCCGCTCATATCAGACTGAAATACTGGTTCTACCCCATTGGCAACACCCCAGCTATCGATCTGCTCCGACACAGTCCTCTGTCTGCGGGAGGTCGAACGACCGTACTGTCCTTGGGATGCGGCGACGTTCGGAACGTGCTGTTCACGTTATGGAACGAAAGCCCTACCGCCGACCGATCATACACGTTTACAAATTGCGACGCCGAACCCGCCATTCTCGCCCGCAACATCTTCCTGCTCTCATTCCTTCTTTCAGAAGCATCTGAAAATGTTTCGTCAACGGAAAGGCTGAACATATCTTGGGAGCTCTATTATCATATGGCCATCAATGGAAAAGCTCTAGCGGCCCTGCAAGCTCACCTTGTCGAGCTACTTAAAAGTGCACATACGATTGAAGCATGGCAGAACTCTGCGCACGGTGCGCATTTGCGATTCTTGAGCAAAAGCACGCTGAAGGGCGTCGTCATATTCTGGCGGATGTACCTCGATGCCTGTGCCGAGGGAACAAAAGGACACGAGATAAAAGAGAAGAGTCGAGAAGTCTTCTCTCAGCGAGGGTTTGACGGAGAAGGGTTGTTTCTGCACGGAGGCCGTTGTGCCGGGATACACGCGCTGTCTCCCCAAGCGACGAGAGCGCTGAGTGACGCGTTCCGTGGATCTGGCAGACCGGCATTGTTGCCGGAGATCATCATGATGTATCCGCCCTAGAACTCGACCACGGAGGCTTTACCAATCCACTCTTCAGACTGTCGTCCGCTCCACTGGGAAATTTCGCTGTGCATTATGGATCCGAACCCCTGCTCGGATATCATTTGGCCAACATCTTTGATTGCATGACAGGAAGCAACTCGGATATCGGCGAGCGGCTCAGTGGAGCCGCCAAAGCACGGTCCTTCCGCTGGTGTGAAAGCTTTCAGCGACATGTGCAGCTCGACATCGTGCAGCTGTATTTCCATTGCGGAGAGGCCATCAGCTTGTGTTACGCTTTGCGACAAGAAGTGCATGGACGCTCACCTGCTGCCAGGATGCTACATCGCTACACTCGTCCATGGTGTTCCACGTGCTTCGGCTGGATGCAGAAGATCTCGTGGGCGCCCGTGGGCCTTTCGACGTGATCGATACCTCCAACATTAGCGACCACGTGGGGTTCCTCAATTCGATGCCGGCCGCTGTTCCTCTTCTGGGAAGGAGATTGAATAGCGTGCTGTACGTCGAGACATTGCTTCGGTCCTCGAATGAAACGTCGGAATATCTATCGACCATTTCACATACAGACGCCGAAACGATCTGCCTTGTCGCTGGAGTGGCACCGACAGCCTATCTGTTGGGGACTTCCAGCGAGAATTTCGGGTCAGAAGCAGTGTTCGGTCGATCACAGAGTCAGACTGGTTCCATGGGCCAGTCGCGCTTCCGCGTCGCTTGGCAAAGACCATGGATCGGAGACCCCAAAGCTGTCGCTCACATCGATGCGTCCTCCCCAACACTCGCAGTTGATCCAGCTGATCTGGCAAGATCGTTCTTTCGATGGTACCTGGAGATATTCTCGGAATTCGAAAATTTGAGGAACCAGTTATCCGTTCACCTGAGACGAGTCGGCAATCCGCTCTCTCGTGATTTAGGCCATTACACCAGAATGACGATCGTGTCGTTGATCGGACTAGCACGGGAGAACATCCGCTGTGACTGGCGCGGCTTTTCGGAAGCACTGATCGATCACATTCAACGAGATCAAACGCTGATCGTAGGCAGCAACTCATTGCAAGAGCTTTGTACTTTGTTGCACCTGTCTGGGATATACACGACGAGCATGCTGAGCAAGTCACCTGGTGGTGCAGCTCAGGATTTCGCCATCGCCACTGCGTGTCCTGTAGTGAGATCCATCGACCGATACCCGGGGATCCCTGTAGTCGTGGCCGTTGCCTTGGTCGTCCCTCGTGGCACCCTTCAAGTATTTGACCTGGAAAATCTAGATCGATTCGGTACTCCTGGCCTGCACATGGCGATCCACTGCCCGGGGACATTCGAGAACAGTTTCTTCTCTGTTCATTTGTGCTTTGGAGAATTGAAAGTGGACGAGGGACAGCACGTCGGGGTGATCGAAGAGGACGAAAGGGGATGGCAAGGTCGGTCTGATCTGATAGCGACCTTCCTCGCCCCTTCCTTCCATTTGTTGATCGGAGGTGGGTCGGATGTCCACGTCGCGCTTGTTATCACTTCATCCGCGGCAAACTCTCATTTCCTTCCTATCCTGGGACCAACTCTGAGGGTTTATGACCTCCGTCAAGGATTGCCAAAATCTGCACCTTCTACGAGCGTTGCCCGGTATTCCCGAAGCGCCCATAGATACAACACGTGAGGCTCGCCAACGGAGCCAGGTTCTGAAAAACATATCTATGGCGATCTGCCGAGACCAACGTCCTGAACGTCTCACTCTCCGCGCCTGTTTCGCGGGCAAAATCGAAAGCAGAGATCTTCAGGACCCGAACCACAAGGTCCAGGCCGTCCAGGTCGGCCCGTGCACCATGAGTGTCAGGTTCGCATCGCATTCTCGAGTTTTGGCCTTTCCATTCCCGGTGGATGGTTCGTGTAGTCGGACACGAATTGCGCGCAAGCAAGCCTGGATCGAGGTCACTGTCACATGGTCCTTAGCGGATCGATCGCACGGCTACAGCCTGCGCCCATTCCCCGTCATCTTCGTTGACGGACGCCCAAATTGCTTGGGCCTGGGCAGAGTCGATCTCGCAAAACAACCAATCATGCCGCCTTCCACGGCGCGGAACTGTTCGAGTGGCTTCCTCGGGATGACCTTAAGTGAAGGAGAGCACAGTTCCCGTCGGAATCTCTCGGCGGCGGCCTCCTCGACGCGAGTTCTGTTCGAGCTGAAAGAGTCACTGGCTGCCATCATGTTGACCTTCACAGGGCAGGGAAAGGGACCGAAGGAGAAAATATCCACATATAACGCATTTCGGTTGGCCAGAGACGACAATTCGGATCTGTTGATCTTCGTCAATGCTTTGCGGCATGACAAGGATTCCGGGTCAGTATGCTTGGACGCACATGTGGTCCCGCTTACGGATCGCCGCGTCAGGGTAATGGCTGATGCACTTCAGAGAGCTGTGAGCGAGCAACGCTTCAGGGTCTCCGCTTGAGTGGGGGCGAGAGCGTTCTGTGGAAGCAATTGATCCCTGCTATGGTTGAGAGGTGGCGCTCGTACTGGCAGCATGGGCAAAAGTGGGCGTATGGACATCGGGAACCTATCTGTCCGTTGTCGGTCCTGCATGGTGAGATGCCGATCTGCACTTGCGGCGAGGGACAAGATGTCGGTGGCATGCCACTAGAATACGCAGGCTTCCGAAAATTTGCAACGCGGATCGCCATTCCTGCACTATCAGCCGTCCCTTTCAGAGAGGACATGGTCTTCGATCCAATACTGCAATCGGCGGAAATGCCGAAGTCTCCTGCGGAAGGGCAGCCCGGCCGCCACGACGGGACAAAATCCGAGACCGTACGCTGCGGGCACTGTAATGCTTCCCGCAATGACTTGAAGGCGTGTGCCGGATGTGGAACGGCAAAGTACTGCGACGAGGAGTGCCAGAGGAAAGGATGGAAAGTTCACAAAGGTGTTTGCAAGAGAAGATAGAATGGAGGCAAGACAGTGATAGTCTAGGGCGTATGGATATTTGATCCTCGAGTTTCGTCAATGGACATAGGCAGAGCGCAATCAAATCCTATAGCACGATGTATGAATGCATGTGCACACTAGCGCAAGACAGCTTTTGTGGCAGCTTGGCCAGCTTCAGTGTACACTACTTGTGTTGCTATTCCGCTATCTCGGGGAAATACAGACTAGTGAGATTGAATAAAGTCGAATCCATACCGTCCAATATTTCTTGACGCGCGGTCAGTTGTAAAAGATATATGTAGTACGAGGTAACGATCGTTGGCGCAGCGCTAGTAGGGCGCCCCCGGTATAAGGACTACCGACTGTTTACGAACAGTTCTATAAGGAAGAAAGAGAGTTACTCACGCCGTACGTCGCCACTCCGCTCTACCCTCGTTGATTTCATCATTCCATTTCGGGCTAGACCCGGCTTCCCACGCGAAGGTTTCGCGCTACACGCGATCGGAAGCATCCCACTACTCTACAGCGTAATGACTGCGCAAACATGGACATTTATTTACACTACGTGCCCAAGCATCGAGTCGTAGCATGCCGACAATGCTTGGTTGCGGTTTGGCCGAAGAATCTGATCTCCCACTTCCGTGGTCCGGCGCACGAGCTTACGCTTGCTCAGGCGCAAGAGGTCGTGATTGACCTCAACAGTCGTTCACTGGATCTTTGCTGGCCACAGGATTTGAAATTACCGAAAACGCCTGTGCAAGCGATTGTGAGCCTTCCCGTTTTCCGCGATGGACAGCGCTGCACACTTGACCCGAGGAATTGTGCTTACGTTTTCCGAAACAAGAAGGTCCTTCGCGAGCATTGGAGAAAAGAGCACAAGTGGAGTTTGTGTCAGGTCCTGGGTGGAGGTGGGTTCGCGAAGAAGCAACGAGCCGTAGAACGCTTGCAACTCGCCGTCCAACGGCCAGTCCTCTGTCAACGCCTCTTCTCCGCGGGTCCGGGGAGCCAGTTCTTTGAGGTCCTAGATGACACCTTGGACAACGGCGACGGGCAAGGCACCAGCGGCATCTATCAGATCGTGAGCGGCGCCCAAAAGTTCCACCGTCATACATACGTTCACATGACCGAGCGTTGTGCCGATCTGTACATGTGTGGTTAACGATGTTGACTTGCAAAATCCTCACTGGTAGCTGACATGTGAAAACGCCATTTGTAAGGGCACCCTTCGTCGACTGAAACCCAGCGACTTTAACCTATTTGTGTTCACGGACATACTGGCTTTTGTTGTGTTCTTGACGCTGTATCGTAGAGCACCAAAGGCAAGGCATTTCTCCGATTGCTGCTGTTGAAGTGGATCTATTGTTCAGGGATGCTAATGTCTCGCCGAGTAGGAGGCTTCGAGAAGACACTTCAGCCGCTGTGAGAGGGATAATAGGATAAGCTCTCCACTGACGGAGTACGGCTTCGACAAGGAGAACTCAATGACGGCAGCGCAAGGTAGCGGCTTGACGTGGTAAGCTATGATCACGATGAACATGTCCTTCTCTGGACACTGAAGAACTATACATAGACCTAGATGTTACACAGCTGAAATCCGGTCCCGTTACAGACGTCGTCATGATGTGTGGCGAGGGACAGAAGTATGAGGTGGGTGGCTGTCATCTCCTAGCTGAACAGCATTCATTGGTGGTCAACAAAGATGCGTCTGTCAGCAATCAAGCGCATTTGGCGACCAGGAGGCGAAAATGAAAGACCGAGTCGGCGAGGATGTCACCCTAAACTTAAGCTGCACCGCAGCATTCCCGGGCACCGGCCATCAACTCACGGCAAGCAATGTCGATTCGGAAGGACAATGTGCGTGTCGACAGGTGGACTGTAACGATTTGACGGTAATGGTTTCCCGTGCAGAGAGAACCGTAGCGAACATGTGAAGGGGCTTCCACAAGGACCAACTCTATCTAAGCGATCAGACATTCTGGGTGTAGGCGAAGTCGCACTGAAGGCAGATCCATTGCAGACTATCGAGGGTCCTCCGCAGGCGATCTCTAATGGTACGAGCAGTCCCGAACTGCTGCTACAAAATCATCCGGATCGTCAAATTGGCGATGCACACCCAAACCAGCTGGAAAGCTTGAGGATGTTAAGATCGATGCAATACTGGGAAGTCAAATGTTGCGGACAGAGAATACGGGACTGCAAATCGACATCGCGGAGAAGGACGTACACTTGCGCGAGAACAAGGTGATATATACAGCGTTCGAGCTGAGAATTCGCAAGTCGAAGGGGTCTCTCGAGCATACATTAGCGTCGAGGCCTTCAGTTATAGTTTTTCATGTCAGAGCTGTCCATCTACACAGTCTCTCGTCTCCCTTCCAACTGACTTTCGTGAGTTGACGATGCGTACTTTCGTTCCATCGACCTGTCGCCAACAAAGAGCCATCAGATCAGGCAACTACTGGAAATCAAGCGTACTCCAGACGTTCGCGGCCGTGGCACGATTGAGCTTCACCTGAGCATCCTTCGAGAGGTCGAGTGTATCCCTTCCCAGGCAGTTTTCGAGGTTTGCCGCGATTGCAGTCGCTTCAAGCGTCATGTTGAGAAGTTCAGGCATTACTGGATCAGTCAACCCATCCAACAGATTATCGATGAGCACGGCGACGACATGTCTACTTTCCTCATGACTTGGCTTGAGAGCCTTGCTGCACATGCCACCGAGTCGCACGGACTTCGCCACTTTTCCTCGGCGCTGGACCGTGTATTCGAATGCAGGGATTACCGTGAAGTGGAGATGAGAGATCAAGACTACTGTAACATCTTACTGGCCTTGCTGCGCTCATACATCCACCAGACCTTCTTGCGGCGTCGACGTTATCCTCGCCGATGCAGCGCAGAGCGGTATGCCGTTGCCCTTTTCACCGG
>NAJQ01000785.1:0-13549 GCA_005059865.1 Friedmanniomyces simplex
TCTAATGTGCGGCCGAAGAAGGGCGAGTACGCGTTCGCAATGGCCTTCTTCAATCGTGGTCGACTGGGCATCATCAGCGATGCCTTCGACATGCTACTCCGCGATTGGTGTATACCCCTTCGTCGGCGAGTACTGGTTGCACTCCACCTTGCTCAACGCATCTCTTGCGGCATCCAGCACAAACTCTGGCGGGTTATACCCGAAGAAGCCTTGTCCCATATTCACAATCGGCTGTACAGGCGACGCCGTCGCGGCCTCGTTGACGATGGTCCAGACATCCTGCCGTTGCCCTGCGACTCGTGCTGCGGGCTTGAAGGGGTCCTGTCTCATCGTGTAGGCGGAGAAGGGTCGTCGAGAGCATGCGGTGATGTTCGGGGGGTCGAGTCGACGGGCGTCAATTCGTGGGAAGGAGGCACGGGTAGTAGTGGTAAGGCGGAGGGAGAGAGATATCGCTGACCGTCGTAATGGCTGCATTGTGAGTGTGTAGGCGCAGAGGGTGATCGTGGGTCAACCCCAGATTTCACCATCATCCGAGGCACGTCATATCAGGGCAGTCTGTGCCTTCCCATAGGGGCCGTGCACGGACACCGGGCCTTTCCCGTTAACCCACCTTCTTGCGGCTGGAGGACGACCCAAGCGGAGAGGATAACGAAACCGAGCTGACTACGGGGGAGGGGATCTACAGCTACATACCGTAACAAGCATCCGATTATTGGATGTCACGCTGAGCTGCTCACTATATGTGTTCGACCGGGCCTCTGGCAAGCTCCTATCGTACGACTGCTACTCCTACACCTGGGGCTTCCATCTCCGAGGTCTGCCAGAGGAACTGCAGCGAGGATGCGGGAGTCGGCCAGTCTTATGCAATGGATGCTGCATATCCGTCACCCACAACCTCAGCACCGCCCTGAGAGCACTCGCCCGCTATACTACGAGTAAAGGGTCGGCAACATACCTCTGGGTAAATGCAATATGCATTAATCAAGCCGACATCGCCCAACGCAGTCCCACAATCCTGAGCTGCTCCAGAAGCCGGTAAAAACGCAAATACTCGTTCGACCCAGCAGTCAAGTCTCTCGTCCCAGTGCCTCGTCCACTCTCTACCACGCTCAGTGTCCCCTCGATTACTCTTTCGAGACTTCCACCGTGCTTTGCAAATGTGCTGCACATTTGCACCGCGGCTGTGCGACGGACAGGGCTTGTTGGAATCGTTCAGCCTGATGAACAAGGCGATCTGGTTCGAGCAGGTATTCCTAGGCATGTCGATCATGTTGGTCTGCGCAATGATGACCTGGGCTGCCGGCGCCGGAGCTATTAGTACTGAGGTACTCTGTGCTGAGCTACACGGCTGGATGGATCTCGGCCTGTTGTGCGGCAGAACGACGGGCTCCTTTTGGTGAGGGGCTCCTTTGGCAGCTCTACTCGCGACTCTGCTGCTGTCATCGAAGGAACCGGGGCGATGCTAGATACCGCTTTGGGCCGGATGGACGCGGAGGGTGCAGCAGTGAGGAGCTTCCGAGTTGGCAGTGCAGTAGCGGGCGTAGACGTAGAGGCTGCGTAGCTGCACTTGCCGGGGTCGGTGCTTTATTCTCAGCCAACAAGATATGCTTTCCTGGCGATGGTGCCAAGGTCTGCCAAAGTGAAGCTGTCAGACGCCGCTTGTTCCGGATACGGACATTCGCTCGCCATTGATCCGCTAAGACGACATCAGACAAGCGGCGTAGATGCATGTTCTGTGTCGCCGCAAGGTCCCATAGGCGTGTCGCTCGCGATCCAATCGGTAGGTTAGCTCTTCGTCGACGGAGTCAGGCTTGACTTTCCCGTTCGACCGGAACGGTGGCGGAACCGAATGGTCTCTCACTCGTACGAGACGCTACCTTTCAACCCTTGAGCCAAAGATCATCCAGAAGCTGCTTCGCTGTCTTGCGGTCTTCCGGCTTCCAACAGAGCATTGACCGGACGAAATTCAGGAAGAGCGTCTTCTGCTCCCCTTCAAGGTTCTCCTCGGATGATGACAGACTAAGACCGTGCGGGACCTCGATCTCCGCGCACCATTGGCCTATACAGCAATCAGCGACTGGATATGGTCTTTGTGAGCTTCTCTGGAAGCGTACCATCCTCGGCGAAGAACTTCCGACTCCGCTTCCCGCGCTGAAGGAGATCGGCGGGAGGCAGTCGAAGCATTCCAACCACCTCTGCAAGGTGAGCCCGAGTGGTGTAGCCAGTCCCATTGGGATTGAGACCGCTAGGGTCCTGCCCGTAAAAGAGGTGCTTGTCTTCGAAGAGGTCCCATATCTGGTCACAGTCAGCTCCCGGACTAAACGAACAGCACCATACCCGACCTACTACGCAGCCGAGATTCCATATGTCAATGGGGTAGCTCCACGGCATTTGCAACATGACCTCGGGACATCTGTAAACGTCCGGCTGCACATCCCCCCCCGTGCTCCACGTCTCCTCGCACTGCCGCCCCGAAGTCAGACAGTACAGGGTCCCCGAATGTGCGAGGAAGTTTGAACGACCGCGAAGCGTAGATTGTCGATCCTTCAACAACTTTACGACGGGACGGATGCTCAAGCTCCTGCATTTCGAAGTCTTCGAGAATGGATTGGTCGCTTATGTCTTGCAGTATATTGTCTGCCTTGATATCTGTTAGAAGGAAATCGTTAGCGTAGGTGAACTAAGTCCGCACGCAGTCGCAGCGTACCAGTGTGGATGACTCGGCACTCGGTATGGAGGTAGTCAAGCGCCAGCAGTGTGCTGCGAAGGCCAGCCTTGAGTAAATCCAGCGAAAATCGGTGACGAGGATTGCGGGCGAGGAGTTCCTTGAAGCTCTCCCACAGCGGCTTCTGTACGATGCAGTGGTGTGGCCCTCCAGTCCTCGGGATCGTGAACTCATCGAGCGCCGTCCTCACATGCCGGTAACCCGGGTGCCGCCTCGAGCAGGTCCTCAGGTATTGATACATCTCGAACTCGTCCTTGTTGTCTTGATCGCGGGTATAGATCTTCAACGCAACATGTGTGCGAGCCCTGCGTTACGTCAATTACCCAGCGCGACTAGTAATCCGTGAGGGAAGACGGACTTCAGATCGCGTGCAAGCCACACGGTCGAGGTGGAACCAAACCCGAGTTTTCCAACAACCTGGTACTTGGAAGAGAGCACTTCTCCGATGTTCACGGGGTAGTGCGAGCAGGGCTGTAGTCGTCGTACTTCTCTTCCTCCAGCTTCTCGGACGAGAGTACGACTTTGTATCCGCTTGTTGGAAAACGTCTGGAAGCTATTTCATCTACCGTCATCATTCTCATTGCTCTCCGGATGATGAACGCCATTGCCGTGATCAGGCGGCTACCTCCACCTGCTGGCGACTTGTCGTGAGCAAAAGGGGGGATGTAACTGGCGGTTCGTACCTACTATCCGCGGCTTAGCGCGGCGGGCGGGAGTGCGGCGAAGGCGCGTGGGGCAAGGTTGAGTAACAGACCATGTTGCTACATGTAGTCGTTTACATCGTAACATGTCGCTTTCCGTCTCTATAAGAGTATAGGTCAAAGAGACGTTATGACGAGGAGGATTTAATTAGAGCCAATATCAAGAGACGGTACGACCCAAAGACCTGCCATATCTACAAGAATAAGCCCGATGCGACGAAGAAGGGTGCTTACAGGTATTGAAGGCACGACGACGAGACCATCGACCAGCCTACGCACAATCAGGTCTCCGGCTTGGGAGATTACTTTGCTATCAAATTGTCCGTCAGTCCAACGAACTTTGCCCATCTGGGGCCGCCCAGGCGCTCCCTGGCTCGACGCTGTCTGACCAGCTTCTCCGCAGTCTGGTCTCGCACCATCGGAGGCGATGCGTACGAGTCGAACCTCCCATCGAACCTCCGCTGCGGCTCCCTTTTGGTCGCTTCCTCGATGGCAGTCAAGGTGGCACCGCCCGGGACACTCTTGCGTCCCATGTATTTGCCCTTTACCCACTCATCCTGCTGCATCTTCTCCATGCCGGCAACGTCCATGCGCTTGTACCAAGAGTGCTCGCCATGGGCGTGCTGGCGCATCAGGAGGTGCTGTTTTTCGGCTTCTGCATATTTCACCGTAAGGTTCTGAATGATTCTTCGCGTTTCCAAGTATGTCGACAGGAAAGGGAGCCGACCAAAAAGCCCGAGCGCAGGCGCCGGATCGTATCTGCCGGCACCTACGCTCAGCAAAAGCGCTGGTTCACTGGCTCGACCCTCGTAAAGAGCTGTGAATTCACTGTACGCGGCGAAAGAGGGATTGTTCTCCCGGATCCCTCCGTCTTTGAACGTCTTCTTGACACCGTCGACTTCGTGGGTAACTATTTCGAAACAAAAGGGCGTGGCACTCGTAGCCCTCACCACCTTCCATATCGGCAGCTTGTCGGCGCCCTCGTTGTATTTTGTGATCCAGTTAGACGTGTTCTCGCTATAGTAATGAGGGTAGGTACGCAGGAGATGTGCTTGTGCAGTCTCAGTATCCTCAGTATGGGTAGCCGTAACACAGCACGAGTGGCAAACACGAGGATCATCGACGTCGAAAGGCACAGGCCTTTGCAGCATCTCCTCCAAATGGTCTGCGTCCAACGGGAAGAGATCGTCTATGCCCTCGCGGAAGGTATGCTTATCATAGCGGGATCGAACAACGTCCTTGATTGCTTCTTCCAAAGGCTCATGGTAGTACTTCGTCGCGAGCGGGAGGCGGGATCTTCGCCGTCCGAACATGTCCTCCCCTAGGCGACGGTAGATGGCCAGACTTTCGTTGACGGTGAGCCGGAGACGCCCCAAGAGGGTGGCTATGATGCCGCCGCTCGATGTGCCGAACATGAAGTCAAAGTAGTGACAAGGTAGGAGGGCGTCCTCATCAGGAGATAAGCGTGCGCACGGGGCACTAACCACATTCTCATGATGACTCTCCTCATCCTCCAATTTCTGCTCCCATAGCCACACGTCGTGCATCAAAGCTTTCAAGATGAGGAGGCTGCTGTACCCGCGGATACCGCCGCCGTCCAGCGCCAGGATGCAAGGCCACCAAGGGTCGTCGACGGTTCCAGCCCAAAAGTTGCCAGTCGCGATTGCACTCATCTCCAGCTGATGGTCGCTCACACGTCTAGAAGACCAATCACCTGATGCAGAGGCCGCAGTCTGCTCATGATCCATGGATCGGGTGCTCGGAATCCCGGAACTCCCAATACTTGGGTCAAAGTAGTGATCGTCCGGTAGTGACGGTGCAGATGCCGTGGCAGATATCGTGTCGGGGGCGTGTGATGCATATCTTATTTGCATTGCCTCTGGCGGTTGCATGGATCCTTCGTCTGTCAGGTCTGCCAACCAACGCTGGATGCGTTCGGATCTCTCCGATTTCGGAATGGAGGGTCCTTGCGCAGGTCCATCGTTCCAAGGGAGTGCAAGTAGGGAGAACGAGTGGATACATGCAGCCAGGTGGTTCATGACCTCCTCAGTGTCGACCGGGGCAAGAGCGAGGCTGCAGACCGGACAAAGAGATGGAAGATCAACGATCTCCCTCTGCGACATCCTCATGAATGCCGGGAGATAGTGGTGATCAATTAAAGCGATGTGACGCACTCTGATGTGTTCTTCGAAGGCGTCCCGGTTGGAATAATGCTGGTTGTCGACGCAGATGGAGCATGTCCAGTGCGACACGACCCGATGATGCTCGGATAGATGTGATCTCCACTCCTTCTGTTTCGCAAATAAAGTGTTCTCATATGCGCATCCGACCACAGGGCAGGTGTATGGGTAGAGGTCACGAGCGATGTGCTTTCTGTACTGATGCGCCTTGGTCAGCCTGTGATTTCGTACAGTCCAAATCGTCTACGCACCGCCAGCGTCCTCGATTAGCGCCGACCCTTTTCGGCTGTATCTGGTAGCAACATGGGCATTTGAACGCTTGCTCTTTACTGATTTGGGGTGGCTTAGGATACGTCAGTTTACTCCCCGTAGTGGAGAGCTGGGCAGAGTTGGCAACACTCGATCCCGACCGGACTTCCAGAGCCTTGATGTCGAAGCCTTGCTGGACTGCTGAAGCAGATACCTGACTCGCAATGGCCACCGATTCCTCTGGAGGTAGTGTGTCGGGCTCGACCGAGGGAGAGACCTTCCTCTCCTGCGTAATCTCCATAGCACGGATGGGAATGGCCGTTGTGACGACTTCCTTTGCAAGTGTCATGGCGCGTTTGCGCGCAAACGCAAAGCGGTGGCGTCGGCGCAAATTTGCTCGCACCAGGTGGATTTGGGACTCGCGAAGGTACGCATGATCTGCTGCGTGAGGTACAGGCAGTGCTGATGGGTCCTTTTGTTGGCGTTCTTCGGGGGTGCTCGAGGCAAGTAATTGTCGTAGATACAGCGAGTGTTCGAGGTGTCGTCGCAAGTGGATGTAAGGCTCTTCCTTGAATGACTGGTCTGCCCTGAGTAGCCTCACTGACAGGCCGGATCGTCTTATCAAGACGCCAATGTCCACGAGCCGATCCATCAGGTTCTCGGCGTCCTTGCACGTTCCCCCAAGCATCGAAGGTAGCAAGTCCGGGGTCGCTTCTTCTACGCGGTCCTCGGCGGGGGTGTCAGACTCTTCGTCCGAAGACCATGGTGTGATCGATAGCGTAGGCGAGCCTGACTCTTCGGCACTCTCCGGCACTCTCTGCAGAACAGATGCTTTCCCGGACCTGGCCTGAGAAGATTCATCGCCTGAACCAATCAGGCTGAAGGCTCATGTCTGCCACGAGGGTCGCGTTACTTACATTGCCTCAGACAACGTTGGAACACAGCGGTCACTGTGCTGAGCAACGAGTGCAGCACTTCGATGGCATCAGGGTGGTCCCGGAGACGGTAGTCTAAGGCGTTATTTGACCTGGCGAAGAGCCCAACGCCCGCAGCCCAGTAGTTGAAGTCTACTAGTCGAGATCGCGCCCAGTCTCGCTGCAGCAGCAGTTCCTTGTCCTGGACGGCTTCTATAGCGCGGCGGCATGTTCTGCCCGCGGCGCACAGGACGCCTTCCATATTGGGCGGTGCTTCGATGTTTCTGTGTTCTTGGCCCGCATTGGCAGTAGAGCCTGAGTCTGTCGCTATCCCGCGTATCCTCGCGAGGCTGCCCGGTCTTTTACTCGTTGTAATGATCGCGGCTTGCGCGGCTGTTCTTTCGAGAACTCATTGCGACCTACTCCCGATGCTGCGGCGGTAGTTTATACATTCCTGACACCTCACTTTCGGCCCGCTGGTGGTCCTCGCAAAGACTTGCGATAGATGTATATGCGATGGTCGGAGGTCGCAGGCGTGAGCTGGTACAGGGTACATATACCGGGCACGGGCCACAACTCTTGCAAGCTCCAGCGTCTCCTTCTTCGCCAGGAGATACTCTTCGTATACCACTCGCAATGAGTGTCACGCTCGCAGACTTTGCCTGCGATGCCTCTAAGGCGCTCAGCAGGGTCGCACGTACCGTTGCGGACAACGAAAAGGGAAATGTCGAAGCGCCGAAGCTGATAGATTTTGCCACCCGTATCTACACCATAGCAGAGGGTTTAGCTGGGCCTCAAGGCAGAGAAGTATCGGACAGGAGGATCACGCAGTATCTCACAGACCTTGAACGCCTCTGCACCGTAAGCACCGCCCCAAGCAAGCGATGAATCAACCGGAGTTGCTGAGCTTTGCGTCCGAAGTGGCCTCCGAACAACACAAAGACACGGATTGCAGCATCACAACAAGCAGTCCGGCCGACCGACTTCCCAAAGCTTTCGGCCCTCTCCAAAAGCAGCCAAGGCCGGAGCAACATAGCATCAGCGCTGAGAGCACATCTGCGCTCGAACATAACGCGCACAGCATTGTTCCGCAAGCTGGACGGGTTTCTCCCGAAACAACGTCAACGAGCCGATCCCAAGATCCCGGAGCCAGAGACTCTCGCTGAAGAGCTTCCGGACCGCATCTATTTAACCTTCTTCGACACCTTAGCAAGGAATATCGAGTGTGGTTGCTCCCCTAGCGTCATACTGCAAAGACACAGAGGCCACCTGAAGCTCAGCCGAGACTCACCCATGCAAGGCGAGGAGATCATCTTCGATACCGTGTTCCAGGCTTCCGCATCACACCGTGAAGAGTGCTCAGGCCGGTGGAACTTCCTCAGAGTGCAAATTCCCAGGCACGTACCTTCCTCCTTGCAGCGGGCTCATCACTGACCTAGCACCGTCCAGTATGTCCAAGGCTTCTTCGCGGGCGCGATTTACCGATAACTTCATCGACCCGGACGACTGCGTCCGTAGCAGTAAGCGTGTTGCCTCACCCGTACGGTCTATCGACTTCTGTCAGCTCCTCTTGCGTTTTCGAGGTGCAGTGCGCCATCAAGTCCGCATCGATGGAAGCGAGCTCTACGATTTGGAGAGTGTTGTCATGGCAGAACAGATGCTGCTTCCGCAGCCGAGTCTCTCGTTGTCAGAGGCACTGAAATGGAACGATGTATCCGATGATGGAAAGCTCATACTTGCTCATGCGATTGCCAAGTCAACCTGGCAGTTCTACGGTACAAAGGTTATGAATACCAGATGGACCGGCGACAAGATCCAATTCCTCGCCGAAGGAGGTACATGGCCCCACCGAACGCAGCAAGGCCGCTACAGTCCTTTGCATCCTTATGTCTCCATGCTCTTCGATGGTACGCGGACTGCAAGCAGTCCCATTGACGCGGAATTCGCGCCTGCTGAAGGATTGATTCACTGGGCTCCCAGGATCTTTACGCTCGGTGCCCTGCTTGTCAGCATCATGAGCAACTCGCCCTTGTTGGACCATGATGACAAGTGGGACTGGCGAGAAGGGTTCAATAACCAGGCGTTCTGGTGTAACCAGGTGATGAGCAACCCAGCATGGCCCTCGCTGAGCATTAAGTCTGAAGTGCTGCGGAAGACGGTCAGGGAGGCGGTCGAAGCCTGCCTCAGTAGTCAAGTCTTCAACCAGCCAGGCCTTGCTGTGGCCGAAAGGAAGGCTTTGTTGTACAAGCGGGTAGTCTGGCCTCTGGAGTACGCTGTCAAGATTGCGGGCGTACAGGAGAAACGAGCGCTTTGGATGGCAAAGCACCCGAGCACCGCCGCACTGCCAAGCGGACGCAACACTGGAGCACTATTACAGAAGTCTAGGTGCGAATCATGACAGGGATATGACTGCGCTTGCTGACGTGATGGGCAGCTCCCGTTCACGAAACTGGGTAGAGAGGCTAGTGTCGTCTCGACTCAACCACGAGATCAAGGCATTCTACAAGACTAATCCAACCACCTCTCGAACCAAGATTGCCATCTTAGACACTGGATACGACCCTGACAGTCTTTTTTTCTCTTCTTCTGCTCGCAAAAAACGCATCAAAGCATGGAAGGACTTCGTCGTTGGGTCTGCAGAGCAGGATATCGACGGCCACGGTACTCATGTTCTCTCCACGGCGATGAAGATCGCCCCGTCGGCGGATGTGTACGTCGCCCGAGTCGCAAAGAACGACGCGGACTTTACGCAAAGTCGTGAGCGCATTGTGCAGGTACGTCCAAGCAATGCAATGACGCTCGCACTACATCCGTTCGACCCCTGACCTTTTGCTAGGCAGTGCGATGGGCGGTCAACGAGATGGGCGTGGATATCGTCTCAATGTCTTTCGGTTGGCCCAAAGAAGACAAGTCTCGGAGCATCTCGCAGGCGATTGAGATCGTATCTACGGAGCGAGATGAACGCATCCTGTTCTTTGCAGCGGCGTCGAACTCGGGGGGTGACTACGCTGAGTGGTTTCCGGCAAGCCATGAATTCGTCACTGCCGTACGGGCCACCACAGCGGAGGGCTCCTTCGAGACTTTCAATGCACCACCCAACTTCTCTGGCGCAGACGTGCTCGGAACTCTCGGTGTCGACGTGACAGGCGCTTCTAGGGATCCCGAGAACCCCGAACGCTCGGATTCTGGGACATCCTTTGCGACTCCCATTGCTGCCGCCATCGGTGCCCTGGTGCTGGACGCCGCAAAGATCGACGCCCGCTCCTCCAATGGACAGCTCAATGATCGTACTTACGAGACGCTACGAACTCGGCGGGGAATGCGGAAGATGTTCTGCGCGGAGTCCATGTCCAGGAAGATGAACGAGCGATCCTGGTATCTGAGCGCGGACTCGTTCTGCTCGTCTGCTGAAGATGCCCGCAAGACTGAGTTGGATCATGCTGCTCTCCACGCGTGAGGTTACCGAAGAAGCAGACCACCTTACCGCTGCCTGCGCATTTGAACTTAGCAGGTGTCACGCCCGGTCTGCTCCCACAAAGGCGAGTTCCAGGTCGGCCCATACATCAACCAGCTGTTAGCCACGCACGTCATCGTGCAGTGTGCGCGACAGCAGCAGACGCAGACGCATACAGCTACACAGCTTGCGCACTCAAGAGGCACGATCGACTACCACAATCCGCAGTCGAGGCTCGCGAAACGCAATGTCGCTCAGGACGTACATCCTCCCTCCAAACCTCACCACGCACCCCGGCGGCTCCTTCGCCGTCGGCACCATCATAGCGGACCCGTTCAGACCACTGAAGCCTCTGAGCGTACCGCCCAACCCACAGCATTTGGAGATCGATACCCATCGCGAGTCAGACCGCGACATCCGCCAGACCTCAGCTCACAGCCTATCCGGCAGCGTGTGGGCTCAATTCTTGCAGGTTGCAAATGCAAAGCTTTCGGGTCGGATCAGCAGTGATCTGAGTGAAAGCTATACCGTGAAGTGTCTGGAAACCGTGGCCTTACGCGAGGACCCATCGGACGAATATGCCGCTTTGCGAGCAAGCGAGCCGAAAGTCCGGGCGGTGATGAATGCCGGCATGCTTGGAAAGCAACCGGTGTACTTGATCACGGGCATCAAAATAGCTCGAGGTTTCCGATGGACGCGAGAGGAAGGGAGGTCGGCGCACGCGCAAGCCGGAGCCAGTGTCCCTATTGCCGACCAGGTCGCCGTGGGAGCAGAGGTCGGCGCCGAGAGGAACAAGACGTATCGCGACTCCGGCTCAACTGGGGAAGACATCATTTTCGCGTATCAGCTTCATACCATTGCCGATAAGGGATGGCGGAAGAAGGAGACGACGATTGCGGAGCCGTGGGTGCCGAAAGGTGGTCTGCTACGCAAGGATAAAGAGGACCAGGAGGAGGAGCCGGTTGAGGCTTTGGCGGCAACGGTCGATGAGCTTCAGGAATTTGCGGAGGAGAGTGAAGATACTGTGAAGGTGGTGGAGGTCAGGGATGGCGACGAGACGTGTGTATGCGTGTACGCCGATCTCTAAATCCTACCGACTCCCGATTTGTCGTCTTTGCAGGATATCCAGTCTTGTGGGCAGTGCGATCGTCGCTGCTCGGTCGTGTCCTCTCCACTCTTGCCAGGAAGAGTCTCGGCTGCAGTCAAGCGGCAGTGTGCGAAATACGAACCTGTTTGCTGCATCGTCAGCCTTACCCGACGCCTTCGTGGGCAGCCCGGCGTACCCGTAACGCATCCCGAAGCTGTCATGGCCAACCGGACAATGCACGGGATCTCTTCTCTTGCACTCTTTGTATTGGCCAGCATGCAACTTCAGAGCACGTGACACTGATCGCCGGTCGATAGCCGCACATGAAGCATCAAGAGCGGGTAAGTACATGTAGCCAAGTGTACAGTAGCGCCAGAGCGCCAACGCTACAACGCAGTATCAAACCAAGCAAACCACTTTACTCCACCTTCACCCCCAGCTCAGAGTAAAAGTGACATTGCTGCACCTTCGACTTCTTGCCCGTCTGCTGGTCGAAGATGTGGCAGCCATGTTTGGCCGCGTTGGGAGGCTGTACGGAGACAATCAGCTTTTCAACCTTGGAAGCAGGCTCGCGAGATCTGGTGCAGCTCACGTACAGTATACAGATGCAAACTCACGGCCATCTCCTCCGTACTGGCATTCTGGATCCGATGCAGGCCTAGCCGGTCAGACATATACGTCACCTCACCTCGTTCGTAGCAGGTCGAGCGTTTCACGCATAACGCGTGAGGCTCGAGCTGTTCGGGCTGAGCGGAGCAAGTATGCTCGGTGCGGTTTGCGGGTGAGGTGGCGCAGTCGGTTGGACCGTCCGCTCGTTCGCATGGCCAGCCGTAAATCGTCTCCGTCAAGGAGCCTTTGAGGATGCGCATGACGCAGTGCGCGTTGGCGTGGTCGTGGATGGGCGAGGCTTTGCCGGGTGTCCAGACGAGGATCAGCTGCGCATTGATGGTCTCGTCAGCATATGTATGTGTTCGTACTGATTGCCGCATCTAGCGTATGCTATACGGGTGCCATCAGTGACTCACCAAGTTACTCTTCCCATTACCTCGATCCACCAGATTCCGCGTATATGCTCTACCGTAGTCTGCGAAGGAGTACTTCTGCCACTCCTCGTCCGGACCCTCGAAGGCGCACATCACGCTTTTCAGCTCTTCGACGTCCACGCCCGCGCTGTCGATGCCATTGCATGGGCCGAGGATGTCATTGATGGAGTTGACGAGGGCGTGGAAGGAGTCTAATGGTGGCTCCGGGCTGCCGCGGGCCGAGTCGTGGGGCGACCCGGGTTTGCGGCCTGCGGTGACGATATTGTTCATGGCGGCGAGAATGCTGAGCTGATAGTGTTCTCGGTCGCCGCCGCTCTCCCGTAGGTGCTGTTATGCTTGTTATGCTTGTTATGCTTGTGAAGAAGGAGATACTGGCTGGTCAGACGCGGAGGGGCCGTAGTGAGAGTCACACTGAATGCCGTGTATAACCGTACCAACAATAAGCGCAATACCTGAGTTTGACACCGATGCACCTCGTGCCTGATTGACTGACGTTGGACTCGTGGAGGTGGAGCTGCCGGCTGACCCGGTGTTAAGATTCAACGACAGGCACTCTTACGCGAGGCTGATGCCTCACCTTCCCGTGCTTCTCTTGCTCTACTGTACGGCCTTTTGCGTTTCGGTGCCGTCCACTCAAATGGATATAGATACGGCGGGACTTTGACGAGGTTGCAACAGAACATCGAAGCGAAGGAGGTCTGAAGGAGGTCTGGAGGAGGCGTTGATGGCCGTACGGCCGAGTCCGGAAGTATCCGTATTCTATCCGTATCCGGGCCCCACGCTCGTCATGTTGTGGGGAGAAATGTGCGAGGGACGTTCGACATTGCGGCGAGGTCAACAACGATTGACCAAGCGCTCCGTATAGATCGAATAGACCAGACCACGACGGTCCCCGAGCCCGGAGGAAGATAGCCCACCATGGCGACAACAGTAGACAAGATCAAGCACATCGAGGATGAGATGGCTAAAACGCAGAAGAACAAGGCCACCTCCTTCCATTTGGGTCAACTGAAGGCCAAGCTCGCGAAGCTGAAGAAGGAGTTGCTCAACCCGACAGTCAGCGGAGGAAGCGGTGCTGGGGTGGGCTTCGACGTTGCGAGAACGGGTGTGGCCTCGGTGGGCTTCATAGGCTTCCCATCCGTGGGCAAGAGTACGCTCATGAGCCGCATAACGGGCCAGCACTCCGAAGCGGCGGC
>NAJQ01000786.1:0-13494 GCA_005059865.1 Friedmanniomyces simplex
CTGATCCGACCGCGGAAGGCGCTGACCACGCGCGGCTGGAACGGGTACGGGGAGAATGAGTACCGCGCGTTCAGGTATCTGACCGAGAAGAAAAGGCTGATAGTCGAGGACCTTACTCCTGAGTTCCTCGGATCGAAGAGTTTCCATCTAATCTGCAGTCCTTCGCGATGCGGTGAGATGATCCAGCAAATACTCGACCGACGCGCAGCAGCGGGTTTTGGGGACTCTAATGAGAAGAAACCCATCATGATCTGGGAACCGGTACCCGACCTCTGCACGCCCGAGGAACTGGCCAACACACTCAAGACTATGAAATACGTGGACGTCATAAGCCCAAACCACGAGGAACTAGCCGCGCTATTCGGCGAAAACCACACAGCCGGAATCAACCGAGCCCTCATAGAAAAGCACGCCCAACGTCTCCTCGCGGAAGGCATCGGACCAAAGACACAGGCGCCGTGGTAGTGCGAGCAGGCAAGGAAGGCTGTTACATCGCCACTTCGGAACTCACGCGCTGGCTACCGGCCTACCATCAGGACCCGACGAAAGTCGTCGATCCAACGGGAGGCGGCAATGGGTTCCTCGGTGGTCTCGCCGTGGGGCTCGCGCGGACGGGCGATATTGTTGAGGCGGCGAGGATGGGAAGTGTGGCTGCTAGCTACTGCATTGAGCAGGTGGGTGTGCCTTCTATTACGTGCACGCATGATGGGGGTATGGGAACACCGGAGGAGGAATGGAATGGATCAAGAGTCCTGGAGCGATTGACGGAGTTCAGAAAAAAGACGGGTTGATCTTGCGATCTGGAATACGGTTACAGACTTAGCCAAAGGAGGTATCTCAAAGGAAGTGCTACAAACTAGACCGCGCCGGAACATGCTGCTCAAAGTCACCTGCTTCGCTCTCGCCGTCTCTGGATCCGACTTCGGTCCAGCTGTCTGGCGTGAGGACACCATTCCCTTCCTCGGACAGCATGTCGACGTCGCTGTCTTCTTCCACATCCACGACCTCGATGTTCGAGATCTCGCTGCGAGGCTGTGAGGGAGCCATCGAGGCAGAGCGTGATAGAGAGGCAAATGTCTCGGAATCGGAATCAGACTCGAAACCTTGCGATATAAGCCAGCAGACGTCTTGCGCTGCGGTGTCAACGAGGGGAGATGGCGTGAGGTCGGAAGGTCGGTTACCAGGTGGCGGCGATACGGACGAGGGTGCGGAGTAAAAGCTCGCCTCCATGACTGGTTGAGGCTGCGGTGACATTGTGTGCGACTCTGCCGCCTCGCGTACAGGGTCATACGGGGCGCTCGGCGTAGCAGACGGTAGTGACTGCTGTTGTGCATCAAGCGAGGCAAGCCGCGCTCGCGTAAGCTCGGGAGTGATGCGATACAACTCATCGCTGTCCTCGGACACAGATGGCTCGCGAAGCGTGAGCGGCTCTCGCGATGGCAAAGGTTGATAGTCAAAGAGGGCGTCCCAATCACGACGTGCTTCTGGACGCACAGCTGCGATGCGCGGGCTGGGTGGCGTCAAGTCGACGAGAGGGTGAGGCTCTACGGGTCGCGGTTGTGGAGTCACTGGCTCAGCGTGTGCGATAGCATGAGCAGCCTGCTGATCGTCCATATCTCTCAAGCTCGCCTCAATAGCTGCCCTCAGCTCAGCATCATGTTCATCCAGTCGCCGCTGGCGCACGGTAGCACCATTCGCCGAGCTTTCAGCTTCGGAAAGCGAAAGCGCGATCGCCAGTTGCTCCTCGTAGCTAAGCTCGTCATGATTGACTATCAGATCCTCGGCACGGGGATCGGTGGCTGGCGCAGTGAAGGATCCAGGCATGACCGGCGTATCCGGCAGCTCTCCGTCCAGCTCTACCTTGGGCGGCACGGGAGGCTTTGGCGTCTCGCTCCTGTCAAGCGCGAAGTCATCGCTGAACGGGTCGGCCAGCGCAGAGCCCATATTGAAACCACTCATACCAGAACTCGACTCGCCAGCCAACATGGGCTGCACAAGGCGACGCTCCACCTCCCGCATTTCCTCCTGGATGTTACCCGGCACGGGCTCGATGGTAGGTGGCGAGGGCAGCTCCTTGTCCAGCATAGTGATCGTACCGTCCCCAGACTCGCCATCCTTAAGCTTGCCTTCCTGGTCCACGATAGCATCGAACGAAGTCGGTGTCCGCGGAGTGGGAGTGCCATCAGCCTTGGCAGCCTTCCGCTTCTCCTGCAGCTCGATCATCTGCTGATTTCGCCGGGCAAGATACTCTCGGCCCTTTCGTCTCCGCTCCTCAGCCTCGTCGGGGTCGTCCGGCCCACGCACAGCTATCCTCCGCACTGCACCCGGACTCCCAGCAAGAGCTCTCCCAGTTGCAACACAGCAGCATCCCGGCTGCCCAAGGCCTCCCTCCTCAGCCCATCATGTGTCGCCGGCGTTCTCCCCTCGAAGGCAAAAGCTTCTGCCTGACGCCTGCTTTCGGGATCCAAGTCTTCGCCTATCGAGCGTAGCAGCTCGGCGATCTTACGCCGCTGTTCCTCGAGCCACACCTGCACTTGTGGGTTCTCGAGTACAGCGATACCGAGAGCGGTGATGATAGAGATGGAGATAATCAGGCCTGCGACCATCTTGTTAGCCGAGTGTCCCTCCAACTTATCTGTGGTGGTGCTCCTCTGAGTGTGAGGATGCTGGACTCGTTACCTTTGAGAACCGCTGCAGGCATGATGGGCGAGCGATGTGATGCACCTCGGTGGTGCAGCTAGCTATTTAACGCAAGGGAGATTCTGGTGAGCATACGATGAGGCTCGGGGAGGAAGCTGGACTATAGGTGTGCGAGG
Source organism: Friedmanniomyces simplex (assembly GCA_005059865.1). NCBI lineage: Eukaryota > Fungi > Ascomycota > Dothideomycetes > Mycosphaerellales > Teratosphaeriaceae > Friedmanniomyces > Friedmanniomyces simplex. Next base: position 2,817 of record NAJQ01000786.1, read on the forward strand.
CGTGCATGTGCATGCGGCGAAAGCAAGGTCTCGAGGGTAGGCGGCAACTTGACCATCGCCTTCTGCTGACGACTACACGATACGCCACAGTGATAATGCGGGGGTGGCGCAGGTCACCGGCACGGAAGTGGATGCAGCGAGCGACGTCACTTCCAGGTTTCTTCCGAGTTGATATGCTCACACCGGTATAACTTGCCTTGCGCAAGGATGGTGCTGTGCTGCAAGGCTGGCGGGACGCAAGAGTGGTCTGGAAGGCAAAAGAGTATAGTGCTGTTCACTCCCTCAGCACAAACAGGCTAAGTACCTATCACATCGACATTGCGAGCACGAAACTCTCCCGATGGAGCCTCAGCACGAGCCGGAGTGGCTGATCGATGGCATCATTGGGTGCTGGAAGGTCAGTGCGCGTGCCGGCAGGAGACAGAGGACGCAGTATGAACGCTACGAGGGGTATCATGTGCGCAAAGCAAAGTAGATGCCAAAGCCAGCGACCGCTCGCGGCAACATCAAGCCATGCTTCCCTCCTTACGTTCTGCCAACCAAGCCTTCCAATCCGTCCTCCGACCAACCTGCGCGCCGCCGTCCTCGGCCTTATCAGCGTCCAACACATCACCCTCCTGCCACCCATTCCACGCACCAAGCCCAGCCAGATGCCGCATCGTCGGCCTCCCGTGCGGACAATTCCACGGCTTCTCCATCTCGCCCATATGCCCCACCACCTTTTGCATCTGCCGGACAGCCAGAGTCTTACCAACCATGATACTGCTTCGACAGGCCCGCATGGCGAGGATCTTCTGCACTTTCTTCGGCCGCGGGATCTCTGAACCCCCGGCAGGCGCTTCGCTGAGGAGGTGCAGCAGCTCGTCGAGGTCGGAGAGCTCGAAGGTCTTGTCGCCGCTGATGGGTAGAGTGAGCAGACGCAAGCGCCGGCTTGAACTCTCGTCGTTGTCGTCAGTCGGGTCCGAAACGGCCTCGATCTCGAAACCATTTGCTTTCAGTGCCTCCGGGTTGTCGAGTATGATTTCCTCCTCGACTGCGGTGAGCTCAAGGAGTTTGGGACGGACGAGACGCTGGCTCTGAAGAGTCACCATCCGCTGAAGGCGTTCGTAATTGTACTTCTCGTCCGCGGCGTGTTGGTCGATGATGAATAGTTCGTCTTGATCTTGCTCACCGACGGCAGGCCGTATGGCCAGGATAAATCCCAGGTTGAACTGTCCAATGATAGACATGCGCTCAAAGTCTGCCTTGGTGACCGTGAGCGAGAGCTTGCTCTCTGCATTACTGTCGTTGAGTTCGTCCTTGATCATCATGGTGTCTGCGGCGTTGATGTGGACGAGAAACGCCTTAGCGTTCTGATGCAGTACTTCGGCACGCATTGCTATATCGGGCAAAGTCGTGCTCAATACGCACATGAGTTGCAGAGTAGACTCTTTGCGGTTCCCGCCGTTCTTCAGTGCCTGGGAAGCGCGTCGTAAGTTGCCGTCCGTGGGCCTAGCAGCGGCGTCCTCGGCGTCTTGTATCAGACGAGCCACTCTTTCGTCTTCCTGCATTCGTGTCTCGCGTTCGTCGAGGTAGTCTTCATCGTATTCGTCGTCATCTGCGGCGTCCGGTATGAGCTCGTCAAGTGAGTTTGACGTGCGCTCTTCGTCGCCATCGATGGGGATATGCTTTTGCCGAGTGGGACCTGGTAGCATCTCTGGAGCCTCGCCACCCACAGAATCGGATTCAGACCCCGACTCGACCGCTTTCGGGTCCGTTCGAGCGGGCATCGGCATATCGCTGCTATGGATGTCCATCTGCGAGCCTGGTGCCGCAAAGTTGCGCAGACCCCGTGCCAACAGGGGATTCACGCCAAAGTTCGCAATCGCTTGTGAGTTTACGGGCGCATGCACACGCCGCTTCTTGTACATCGGAGCGCTGCCAATCGTGGTGGTCGTCGTTTTTTCACCGATTGTGACCTCAGCGGTATGCAGTGGAGTCCGTTTTGGCCGCATTCGATCAAACGCGCTCTGCACCGCACCTGGCGTTTCCTTCTGCGTGCCTGGGCTGATGGCCGGTATACCCCGTGCCTGCACTGCTGGAGCTGTCGGATCGTCCGCACCGTGACCCAAACCGTCGTCCGACAAGTTGTATTCGTTATCAGCAGAGCCGTTAGCTGATCTCGAGAGGTCTATCAACTGCGCCGGCCTTTGCGAGAAAAGGTCGTCGTAAGGGCTGCTCATGGGATCCGGAGTGAGGTCGCGCTGCAGGGCCGTGACATTGCCATCCTCAGCTGCTCTGAGGACATCTTCTTCGTGATCCTGTACAGGGGCAGGGTCCGGCTCAAGTGGCACAGTATCATCGTGCTTGACAGCCTTCGCGCCAGCGGTGCCATCCCCGAGATTATTGCCATTGACCACATCAGGAACTGACTGCTTACGCATGTGACCGACCAGCTTCTGCTTGTCTCTCGACAAACCGTCGCTTCGCTTCCTCACGGCAGGCGTCTCGCTTCGATCCTCCGCATCTCGACCAAGCCAGCCCTGAAGTAAGCTAGCAGAAGCGTCGTTCGATTCGCCTTTGACTGTAAACTTCACGGGTACAGCGAGGTCGACAGCGGCAGCCCGATCATCCGCGTCTTCTTGCTGGTCTGACTCTGTATCACCCTCCGCTTCAGCTGCATCTTCTGTACACTCCCGCCTTGTCACGCTCAGCGGCTGATATGCAGGCAGCTTCCGCTTAGGTAGAGTAGACTGTGGCACTGTATGATCAGTCTGCTCAAACATCTCGGTCAAAGCAGTCTTCATGCTCTCTAGCAGCGCTGTCTGGTCGTGCAGCATAATGGTACGCTTGTCGGGCGAAACATTGACATCGTAGGCGTTGGTGTCCATGACCAGGTTGGCAAAGATGAACGGTGATTGGGTGACGTTGAAGGACTTGTAGACCTCGTTGATCGCTTTCGAGACCTGCGGCAATAGGCACGGTCTCGAGTTGACGAAGAACATTTGCCGGTCTGGAGCTTGCCTTCCTTCACCGAACACGGGTCGTGAGATATGGCCTTGTACCTGCACTGCCATTGAGCGGTCAGTAGCTTGCGTAGCCCAGTTGCGTGCGCCTTGCGTGCTAGGTCCTCTGCTGGGCTCCATGTCCAGATGCAAGTCCAGCTTGGTCAGAGCGAGCAGCGTCTTCGCACCAAAGACGTTGACGATGTTCTCTTTTGTGGTTGTATTAAGTTTCGTGGAGAAAGCAACGACTTTCTTGCCTTTCGGCATTTGGTTGCTGACCGAGAATCGCACGCCCACGCTTATGCACGCGTAGGCATACAAGAGCGAGAGGGCTTTGTTGTACTCGCGCTTGATGTTCTTCTCGAGCTCCTTACGCCGGACTGGCAGATTGTAGAATAGCTCGTCAACGGTGACCGTCGTTCCCTTCTGCGCCGACGCCACACCAGTGGACTTTAGCTTTCCCGAGACCTCGAAATCGAGCTTCTTACCGACCGCGTCATCTTCGACACGGGCGGTCAGGATGTGGAACTTCGAGAGCGCACATAAAGAAGACAGAGCCTCGCCGCGGAAGCCGAACGTGTCCAGCGAAGTAAGGTCCTCATAGCTCAACAACTTCGAGGTGTGATGCTTCAACGCGACAGTCTCGAAATCGTCCGGGGAGATGCCTTTGCCATTGTCCTGCACTTCGATGCTGTCAAGGCCCTGGTTCTTGAACCGGACTTCGATCGCGGTAGCGCCGGCGTCAAGGCTGTTCTCGACGAGCTCCTTGACGACTGAGTTGAGGTCGACGATGACCTGTCCAGACTGGATTTGGTGTACTGAGCGGCCTTCTATGGCCTTTATTGTGGCCATATGCGTAAGTCATTCAGCCCATGTTTGGTTCTTGGGCCACGAGGTCGGTTTGGCGAACGCGTAAAGTGCAGGTGGCGGCGCGTGAGTAGTGCCTAAGGCTGACATCCCTTAACTTCACCTCACCTTCCGGCATACCATCCACATCTACGTCGACGTCCTGAATCTTCATCATGTCGTCCAAGTTGGTGTATTCAGCGTTGACCTCGAATGTCTGTCGAGCATGCCTGCGGACACAACAAGTTCGCCCTGGGACACTACGAGTCGCGAGCCTGCAGCAGCCGAGGAACCGAGTCCTGAGACCTGCATTTGTGCCGGTGAGATGGCATTCAGCACCCCCGAAAGGCAAGGTGTACGAGTTCCAGGACATTCAGAAATTCAGTAGCTCGCCATCGCCGGACCGGACATTGGTCGGTACGATTTGACGATGCAAGCCTTCACATTACACACTGCAAACTAACTCTTTGCGCAGACGTCCGCGAACCTGCGGAATACGAAGAAGGCTACATATCCGGCGCAATCAACATCCCCATCAAGTCGCAGCCGGACGCCATGTTCCTCCCCGAAGACGAGTTTGAGGACCGGTTTGGCTTCAGCAAGCCAGATCCGGAGAAAGAGGTGGTGTTCTACTGCAAATCCGGCGTGAGAAGTAGTGCCGCTGCGCAGTTCGCGAAGCAGCACGGCTACAAAGATGTAGCTGAGTATCGAGGATCTTGGCTCGACTGGCAGAAGCACGGCGGAGAGGCTACAAAGCCGTAGGACTGCACCACGGGGTATAGAAGACAACAAGTCGATGGTTGACGGGTGGCAGCGGGTTTAGTACATGGGGATGACAGCCAACCCGCTCATCGCCCTGGGCCCACCGTGCCGGTCGTAAGGGAGAAACGACGATCATCGGCGCTACCTGCACCAGCGAAAGTCGGAATGTCCGATTTCGGGCTTCTTTTGTAAGGGGCACTTGAGCTGCGCCAATCGCCCAGGCGCCGCGAGAGGATTGACGAGAGAATGCAGATGGTGGAATATGAGTAGCCAAGCTGTTGCGGTTTGTACAAGAGGCCTACATACACAGAAGACCCTTAGTATGGTCAGGTCCATCTGGGAGCTCTTCTATCACCTGCAGCGGTCGCACCTCATATTATGCCTCTTCGTTCCTATTGTAGCCTGTACCACAAATATCGCTTCAACGACCATACGTCTCGCTCACAAACCCGTCCCACTCCCGCTCAAAGGCGTACGGACTCCTACCACACCACAGCGGACCAGGCCTGCGTTACCCCTCGAACTCCAACGGTTCATTGAACAGGTTGCGAAACGTGCCGCGCACCTGATCTCGCCCGTAGAGCACGATCTCGCCAAAGCATCCACGTCCAAACCTCGGCCGATTGCCATCCCAGCTATCCCGAGCACGCCAGCCAAACGACACAGCCTGATCGATGTGGATCTCGTCCGCACGCAGTACACCGGTCTTCATGCCCAGCTCGAAACCGCCCCAGATCTTGCCCTCGTCTACGCACAGGAACAAGCGGAGGTTATCGGCTTGATCCGGTAGTTGTTCCGCGAGTTGCTGGCTGTAGATGTTGTAGACACCGGTGAAGTTACGAGTGCCGGGTTGCTCTTGCATGAAGCTGTCGATGTCCATTGGATCGAGGGGGGTTTTCGGTCTTGATATGGCGTTCACGCTTGACGGGGGTGGCGCGTGAGAGGGTGTGCTCTGACTTCATATGGGGTTCTGGCTTGATCATTGGTTCTGATTTGACTCCCCGCTCTGGCTTGATCTTTGGTTCTGATTTGACCTTCTGTTCCGGCTTCACCTTGGTTCCACCTTGAGCTTGGGCAGTGCTTGCGACTTCGTCTCGGCTTTGACGCACGCTGCTGTTGACTTGGGGTTGATGCAGATGCCAGAGATTTTGGCTTTGCTGCTGAGACCATTTCGGGTGGCCCCTCGGCTTGCTGTCGGATCGGCGCAGCTTTAGCCTTCGGCGTCTTCGTTGGTTTGCTCGCGGAGCCACTGTCGGCTATTCCACCAACTTTCGGAGCTGGCATCTTCTTCGGCATGTTAGCCACAGTCGTCTCGCCACTCTTAGTGCTCGTCGCCTTCGCTTGGCCGTGAGCATCATGCTCGATGTTAATAGCGATGCCGCCAACGCTCAGCGAGATCTTCGTCCTTTTCGAGCTCTCCGCGGCGGCATCATCATCGTTCTTACGCTTGTTCGTCGCCTTGGGAGTGGTGTCGCCCGCCGGTTCGCCCGCGCCTGCTTTCTTCGCCTTCCGCACGGCAGCCGCATACTCCTTCCTCATTCGCGCCTCCATCTCCGAGATGTGCGGAGGTACCTTGAATTTGCCATGATTGAGAGCCTGCTGCAGACCGACATTGGCCATGTTCTTCTCCTTTGAGCGTTGCAAGCCATAGTGGATTAGCTGGGCCTTATACCAGTGGGCTACCGGGTCCTTTTCCTGTGCCTTCCCGTTCAGGAATGATTCGAACTCCGCTTCTGCAGCTTGCGGAGGCCGTTTGCCTTCGCCGCCAACGTCGACGAAGAGCGTATCGCGGTACACGAATTCACCGCGAGTAACGGCAACTGCGTCCATGATTGCTTGCACATCAACTCACGAATGGCAGTGTCGTGGAGTTGCTAGAAGTTCCAATATTCGGCCTCGGTTGAAGGAACAGCTCCTCTGCCCACAAATGGACATTTCGCGGACGCAGGCGCATCAATACCATATCGCCTTAGAACCAGACATCGTAAGTGCGATCTTTCATAAGTCCATCTTTACTCCTACCAGTCGAACAAGCCAATATGCCGAAAGCCATTGCCATCCGCAAGATCGACGGGAAACCGGGAAAGGTCTACTACCCGCTCGACCTCATTGACCTCCCGGAGCCTCAACCAAAGGACAACGAGGTGGTCGTCAAGATCACAGCAGCAGCCCTCAATCACCGCGATCATTTCCTCCGACAGCACCTCTACCCCGGCACGACCTTCCGCGTCCCACTCCTCGCAGACGGGACAGGCGTAGTGGTAGCAACGGGCTCGAGCTCAGCCGCGCAGAAATGGAAGGGCAAGAAGGTGGTGCTGAACCCCGGTAGCGGTTGGAAGGACGACCCAGATGGCCCGGAGTCGCCAAAGGGCTACGCTATACTCGGCGGTACGAAAATGAACCCGCTCGGCACGCTCGGTGAGTTCGTCACGATCGATGCCGGCGAGCTGGAAGAGACGCCGAGGCACTTGTCCAGCTGCGAGGCGGCTGCTTTGCCGTTGACTGGGTTGACAGCTTGGAGAGCGGTCATGACCAAGTCCGGTCAGGCGAAGCCGGGGCGGAATATCCTCATTACTGGCATCGGCGGCGGTGTTGCGCTCATGGCGTTACTTTTCGCTACGGCCGCGGGCGCGAATGTGTTCGTGAGCAGCGGTAGCGAGGAGAAGTTGAAGAAAGCGAAGGCTCTCGGCGCGAAGGGTGGGATCAATTACAAGGAAGAGGGCTGGGACAAGAAGCTCATGGCTCAGATGCCGGCGGAGCGGAAGGTGTTGGATGCGATCATTGACGGTGCTGGAGGTGACATCGTTGACAAGGGTATGAGGATGCTCAGGGTAAGCGGCGGTGACGTTGAAGTGCTTTAGTTACTCTGCTAACCAATTGACAGCCCGGTGGTGTCATTGTATCCTACGGCATGACCACCAGTCCCAAGATGCCTTTCACGATGGGTGCGGTATTGAAGAACATCGAGCTTCGCGGCTCAACGATGGGATCCCGGAAAGAGTTCGCGGATATGGTGAGGTTCGTCGAGAGCAAGCGCCTGAGGCCTGTGGTCTCGCGCACAGTGAGCGGCTTGGACAACTTCGATGGCATCAACAGCTTGTTCGAGGACATGAAGAACGGCAGCCAGTTTGGCAAGCTCGTCGTCGAAGTCGCCAAAGAGAATGATGTTAGCAAGCTGTAGCTGAAGCTGTCCTGCAAACATTGCAAAAGTGTCGACTTCGCACCGCCTCGCTTAAGTGTATTGGATGCAAAGCTGCCATGTTGTCGGGCTCTCGCGGTTCGCATGAGGTGTGCGACCAATAGCCAGCTGCCACTTATCCCACGGCAAGGGTGCCTTAGGTGAGGGAGCGAGGGCAAGGCCGCAGCATCCCATGATCTCATACATGGCTCGTTTCAATAATGCCTTCTCCCTTCATACTGCCCCAGCATGCTTGTACCAGGCGGCATACTGCCGTTCTTGCGAGCAGTTATACTCCGACGACACCAACGAACCCCAAAACAGCAAGCAACGCTCAACGCAGCTCGAGCATCATTTAAGCTTACGGCCCGCAAGGCGCCGTCGACGTATAAGTGTCAATACTGCTATGAAACCAAAGGCGCGAGACATTTCGTCAAAGGCGCATTTGTACCACGGAATTGCCAGCCGCATCTCACAGGATCAAATGGAGTCTGCACATCATGTCTGGAAGCCGCGATAAGCGCCCAACTTGACAGCAAAGTCCTCCTGGATGTCGGGTGCCCACAGTGCAGCATACCGTGGGAGCTGGAAGACCTGGAGGTGCTCGCGGGGAGGAAAGATGTCAAGCGGCTAAGGGAGCTGGACAAGATGCTCCAGAAGCGTCTGTTCGTACCTTCTGAACCGCCGGACGGACTCACCATGGACGAGATGCTGGCTCGAGGCGCGAGGCTGTGTCCTAAATGCTTGTTCCCTTTTGTGAAGATTGGCGGGTACGATAGCATGATCTGTAAGTACGATGACCTTTTGCAGGATGTCGAGGAGGCTGACCCGGGTGCTTCAGGTGGCAAATGTGGCCGATTCTTCAATTTGATCTACGCTCCAGTGTTGGCGGATGGTAAGGGTCGTCGTGCGGTTGATGTGAGCGAGAAAACGAACGTGAATCGCGATTGATGGCTAGGCTGTGCTGTCGGCACGAGCCTGGAGGAATACAGACTCGCAGCATCATTGTGCTCCAGGGTGGTGCTCTCTGAGAGCCCTGTTCGGTGGTTGCGCGGCTACTGTGGCGATTTGTCTCTCCAGGTCAGGCCCGGGAGCCTCCTGGTCATGGTGAATGTAGTAGATGCGCGATGAAAGAGGAGCCATGGTTCCTGCACGCTATCAAGCGAAGGGAGTTGCCGGGAACGCGTCCGTTTCATGCGTGATGGCTTGTGAGGTACTCCAACACCTCGCACGTATGGCAGCCAGTTCTCTGCTGCCAAATTGCCTTGTCGCTGCCGTGGCATCGTTCACACATGAATATCTCCATACCGACAGGGTCTTCCCGCCTTCCCGCAGCGTTGACGCGCTAAAGCCCAGCAGTCTTGGCGTGGCAATTCGTGAACACGATTGAGCGCACTACAATAAGAGATTTCTGTTGCTTACAAGCCTTCGCCGACACATCCTCGACCTCACCACCGAATTGTACCACAGCTTCTCCTCGACCTTATAACCGAGCCCAAAGGAAGCGGTGTCTCGCCTCGGCAAAGAGACCCGACTGCTTGAGTTCCGCTTATCGATTAGTAGCGGCCCACTTTAAAAAGCCTTGCCTTTTCGTCAAGCGACCGCCTCTTTCACCTTCCACTCCCCACCTCCAATCCTCTTCCTCCACCACCCCGCCAGACTGACAACATGGCACCCTCCGCCGACATGGCCGAGTCACAGGCTCAGGTCAAGAAGGAGAACAAGCAGAGCACGAAGGTGCTGGAAGAGCTCATGAAGAAGCTGAGCGTCAGCAAGCCCGGCGACGATGCGAAGGGCACCTCCCAGGAGATCGCCTCCTTCATCAACGGCGATATCGAGGAGCACGAGGCGCCCACCAAAGTCGTCGAGAACCTGACAAAGATGCTCAACAACAAGAAGGATGCGAATGCACGCCAGAACGCTTGTGAGGCCATCGCCGCCATCGCCAAGCACGCCGATGTGGCGCCCGTCGTCCAGCCATACCTGGTGCAGCTTCTGCCCAACGTGCTGAACGCCGTGGGTGACAAGATGGTGCCCGTCAAGCTGTCCGCCCAGGACGCCGCCCTCTCCATCGTCAAGGCCGTCAACGCCAACTCCGTTAAGTGCCTTGTGCCTCACTTCATCAAGTCGATCCGCGGCGCTCAGAAATGGCCCGAAAAGATGACCGACCTCGAGTGCATAGAGGCTCTTTCCGAATCCTCATCCGCACAGACGGCTTACCGTGTGCCCGAGCTCATCCCCATCGTCTCCGAGGCGATGTGGGACACCAAGCCGGAAGTCAAGAAGCGGGCATACCAGACCATGGAGAAGATCTGCCAGCTCATCAGCAACCGGGATATCGAGCGTTTCATTCCGGAGCTGATCAAGTGCGTGGCGAAGCCGGAGAACGTGCCCGAGACTGTACATCTTCTCGGCGCCACCACCTTCGTAACTGATGTCCACGAGCCGACTCTCGCCATCATGGTGCCTCTGCTCGAGCGCGGTCTCAAGGAGCGCGAGACGGCAATCAAGCGCAAGTCTGCTGTCATCATTGATAACATGTGCAAGCTTGTCGAAGACCCCAACATCGTCGCTGCCTTCTTACCCAAGCTCATGCCCCAGCTGCAGGAGAACTACGACAACTTGGCTGATCCCGAGGCCCGTGAGAAGACCAAGCAGGCTCTCGACACCCTCACCCGCGTCGGTAATGTGCAGAACGGCAAGATCCCAGAGGTTTCCACCGATGGCGACTTGGAGACGGTCAAGAGCAAGCTCAAGGACATCCTCAGCTCGAAGCACAAGGCCGCGGTCGAGAAGTTCGGCCCGGTTATCGAGTACGTTGCAGGTATCGGTGGCCAGCTCGTGGACGAGAAGGAGACCGAGCCTATCTCGTGGACCACCAACTGCCAGCCCTACATCATCGCCATGA
>NAJQ01000787.1:0-13480 GCA_005059865.1 Friedmanniomyces simplex
CTAGGCCGCTCCAACGTCGGCAAGTCCTCCCTACTCAACGCCCTCTTCGGCCGGACAAACATCAAAGATGCGCACGTCAGCAAGCGGCCCGGCCGCACGCGCACGATGAACGGTTTCGGCGTCTCTGGCGGACTGGCGATGGGCGCCGCGCCCAAGGAAGCGCAGCGGGAAGCGATGTGGAAGCGTTTCCCGCGAGGAGGGTGCGTGGTGGTGGATATGCCGGGCTATGGCGGCGGGTCACGCGAGGCGTGGGGGAAGGAAGCGATGAAGTATTTGGAGGGGAGGAAGCAGTTGCGGCGGACGTTCGTGCTGGTGGATGCCGAGCATGGGCTCAAGAGGACGGATGTGGAGTTGCTCACGCATTTGCGGCGACAAGGCATTGCTCACCAGATCGTTCTGAGTAAGACCGATAAGCTGCTGTATCCTGGTGCGAAGCCACCGGGACCGCTGAAGCTGAATAATGGCTTGCTGAAGCTTAGGGACCTTTGTGGGACTATACGGAGCAAGTTGAATCAGGAAGCTGGAGGGAGAGACACGATGGTGGATATACTGTGTTGCAGTTCTGAGAAGAGCTTGGACGAGAGGAACAAGCACCGCAAGCTGGGCATCGATGAAGTCCGGTGGGCTGTGCTCAGTGCGTGTGGGCTGGAATGCGATGGGGAAGGCAACAGGAAGAGAGGGCTGTCGCAGGATATCAAGATCTTGGAAGAGGAGGATGAGTGACATTTTACTCTTCCGCACAGTGTGCATGCAGCTCGCGGCACAACGAATGCCGCCATCTTCGCTAACCTCATGCCTTCGATCTACGATCCTCCTTGGTCACATCGGCAGCCTTCTCTGCCACCGACACCACCACCGCACAGGGACGGCAAGCCACCGGCGTCGGGAAGATACCGGCATCCACCACGTGCAACCCGCGTACCCCATGAACCCTACAACGGTCATCGACCACACTCATCCCACCCGTTTTGGGACCCATCTTCGCCGAGCACACGGCATGATATATAGTCTGTCCGTTCTTCCTGACATGCTCCAGCAGCTGCTCGTCCGTCGCATTTTCCGCAAAGTCGAAAGAAGGCGCCCACCATCCGTCAAAAGTGTCACGCAGCGGCGGGGCGCGCACGATGTCGATGCATACTCATATGCCGTAAGCGATGAGGTAGCGGTCGTTTTTGGTGGAGAGACAGTTCGCTTTGATGCACGGGAGGCTGGAGGGTGAGCTATCTGCCAATGTGATGCTGCCGCGCGAAGTCGGGCGGAGTAAGCACGGTGCGAGGGTACCCCAGTCCTACATCAGCTTTCAGTCAGTAGTCTGCGCCTCAGGCGGGAAACGTCCTGAAGATATACCTGATCCACTGGCGCTTGTGCCGCTCCATGGTCCGGAATGACATAGGCGCGAACGGGATCTCCAAGTCAGGACTCGCCTTGCCGCTCGTGGCATCGTTCCGCTTAAACTCCTCGGGCGCATCAGGTCGGTCGGCAGAGCGCAAGAAGCAACCCGCCTTCAACATTCGTTGTCATCGCACCCGTGCCGAAGCGTGACCATTCTATAAGCGCCGGAAACGACTTCATCCGACTGAAGAGGTACTGCATACTCTTCATCTTGGACTTGAAGACCATCGGCGCCATCAGGTGATCCGTAACATTCGCGCCGACGCCGGGGAGATCGCAGACAACGGGGATATTGTGCTTCCGCAGCTCGGCAGCGGGGCCGATGCCGAATATCATGAGCGATTGGGGTGAAGCGATTGCACCAGCCGAGAGGATTACCTCGCGTTTGCACCTGGCGACGTATAGCGGACCAGGCTGATAGCCAAGGCTGCCGTCTCGACTCCGATCGCTCGTGGTTGCTTGCCGGACGTATCGAAGATGAGCTTCGTTACTGTTTGGCCGACAGCGATCTTTAGGTTCGGCCTCCTGGCCACATTTGATGTGATGTAGGCCGTTGCGGCAGACGAGCGGTGTCCTTTTCGGTCTATGAACCTTTGGAAGATGGATGCGCCGATGGTCCCGGTTGAGCAGTTGAGATCGGATGTCTTGCGAATGCCGATCGCGGCGCAACTATCAACCTGCCCGAGACCGATGGTTAGCATCATGATCCGCCTTGTTCAGACGGGGAAACGAGGTGTTCGAGAAGCTCGCGAGCCACTCAGAGTCGCCTCCTTCGCGGCCGGGGTGGTGATGAAGCAAGGACGTACTGTCATATCATCAGCTTCAGTATTCTGTATCAGACGTTCTCCACTCAATCTTACCGAGAGCTCTGGACATCTTGGTAGTATACGAGTATCCGATCTGCCACGGTCCAGTATAACCGTGCTGCGCGAGCTCCTCGTCAGTCTGCGGGTGGGTGTCGGAAGGCGTGAAGGCCTCCGCCTTCCTCATGTACTTTTGCATCGTGTCGTAGCCCCAACCCTCGTTGCCGAGACGCTGCAACTCCTCAAAATCATCGGGCGAGCCCCTGTTGTAGACCAGGAGGTTGATGGAGCTGGAGCCGCCTCTGGATGCACGCACGCAGCCTTTGTCAGAATGCCAACCGTATCTTACGAGTCTGACGGTGGAAGGACTTACAGCATCTTACCCCTAGGCCATCACATCTTCCTCCCATTCATCTGCGCCTCGCTCTCCGTCTCGTAGTCCCAGTTCGCTACACGGCTGTTCAGGAGCTGGCCATTACCGACCGGTATGCGGGACATGAGGTGCGTGAGGTCGGACTGTCCCGCTTCGACGACCAGCACGGTGACGCCTGCATCCTCGGACAGTCGTGAGGCGAGTACGCAGCTGGCCGTTCCGCCCCCAACGATGACATAGTCATATCCGGTGACACCTTGGAGATCTTCGAGGGTCGACGGGGCATCGAGGTGTTTGGGCCGCGGTGCTGCTAGCAGAACTGTGTTGCTCTCGCCCGGGATGAAACTACAGATTCGTCAGTGTCCACACCCCGGGCGCTACGGAAGGCCGTTTGATCGGGTATCTCACCTGGGATATAAGGTATACACGATCTCACGGACGGCCTTCGCTGCCAGGTATAAGGGCACAATTGAGATAGCCGCAGCTACAGCCAACTGTGAGCCACTCTCGATACCAGGAAAGAAGAACATGGTGTGTAGAGTGTTGTATGAGAATCGTATGGCACTTAACTCGATCTATGGTGACAATGTGCGGGAAGCCGCCTTATGAACTATATCAGTCTGAGACAGTATGGCCCTACACCCCCCGGTCCGACCGCAGCCAAGACCGTACTGCCATGAGGACCAGATCCATGCGTGAGCGTGTTCCGAACTCTACATCTATGCACCCAATCGTCGGCAGGCCCAGGGGCTAGGACTTCACCGCGTCAAGGGCTTGGCCGGAGATCTCCCGGCCGTATCAACGAGCTTGATACGAGGTATCCTGTCGATGCGGCCATTGTCCCGGCTGACAACAAGCTCTTGATCTGATCGCACGGCTAGGAACCGCAAGACGCCGTCCGTCACACAACCAGCCCTACCGCGTTCCGGTACCTCTCCAGCATAGCAGCCCCAGCACCCAACCCGCCCTCCTCCGTCTTACCTGTCTTCCGGTCATCCCCTCGCGCCTTCATGATCCGTTCCACAAACTTTCGCATCTCCATAAACGCCACCCTCTGCTCCAGCGTCTTCCCTTGCATCCCAGTCTCCTCCATGGCCCTCAATCCCCTGCGCAGCGTCCTAACCGCCTTCTCTCCCTCCTCGGACTGCTTCTGCGCCTGACTCATCAGCGCCAGCCGCAGGTACGCCTCGTAGATCTGCCCTCCCCTCTGCCACCCCACTGGTCTCGCCCGCGGAAAATCATTGACAAGCGCCAAAGCGTCGTGGTCTCGCTCGATGACGGCCTGGGGCCCGACAATGGTGCATAGGACTTCGTGCGCTTCCGCGAGATGACCAGCGCGCAGCAGGAACTGCACTTGCCCACGCAGATCTCCTGCGGCCTTGGCGTGCAGGCTCCGAGCCGCGGAGATCGACGATTGAGGGATCCGGCACATTTGGGTGAGATGCTCCTCCACATTCGCTAGTGCGTGAGCGTTACGCTGAAGGAGGCTTGATATCGCTCTCTGTCGCGCCGCGCCGCCAAGATGCAGCAACACCCAGGCGCTTTCGACGAGCTTGTCCGTAGCTTCCAATAAGGCTGCCAGGTCGAGTGTGAGCTGCGCCAGCCTGTCTTCCGGTAGGGCGACAAGACCCTTGGCGCTCAGTATGCTGGCCAGCTGCCAAGCCACCCGGGAGTTGAGAGGACTACCAGAGATCGTCGTAGGCTCGCAGAGTTCCGCAGCATCCACGCCATCCGCTTTAGATGCGTAAAGGCGGCATAGCGTCAACAAGGTGTCCTCGCCACCGCTGCCATGAGGCGTCGTAGGCTCAACCGTCTCGCGACCAGCTTCCAGATCCGCGCAGTAGGCCTCGACAGCGTCCTCAAGCGTACCATGGCCTCCGTAGAAGACGCGCAAACCAAGGCTCTGCCGCCACGTCATCGCAAACCGCTCCGAGATGCAGAACTGGCTCGCCCTGTCCTCCGACGCTCCGCTCAGCCCAGCAACCTGGCAGACGTCGCCCGCAAGAATCGAATACAGCGCCCGAACAGCATCGCTCATCTCACTCCAATCCTTCCGCCGCTGCCACGCCTCAATCTGCCTGCGCATCACCTGCCGACTCGCCGCCGAACCAGGCAATTGCGCGACCAGCGAAGCGAGACGGAAATTCTTCGCCGCAACCAGGACATCGCACGCAGCCGGTACGTCGTTCCGGCTGAGGAGCAGGACCGCCTTCTCCTCCGCGCTCTTCGTGCGCTTGAGCCCGGCGTCCACGTCCATGCCCACGAGCTCCACCCAAAAGGCCTTGAAAGCGTCTAGCCTCAGACGGGAAGCGAACTTGTCCCACTGCTCCTCGGGTAGGTCGTGGATATCCGGGATCGCGGTGTCTAGCGGGTCGAAGAGCGTGCTGCACAATTGCCAAATCGCCATTTCCTGCTCCCCACTTGCCTCGTCGCTCATAATTTGCTGCGCTAACGCCACAAATGGCAGATCCGGATGAGTTGACACCGAAGGCAGCTCGCCCTCTTTGCCCTTCAGTACTGTGCCAGATTGCTGCATCATGGCCGCAAAAGTCCCATTGAATACATCCGGCGGGCAGGCGAGCTTCGCGAATCGTACATCCGAGTGTTCGCCGACGATGGGCTGCTTACTCTGGACCATGTCACCGGTTACATGAGGCGCCGACCCGGCCGCGGCATACACCATTGTGCCATCGGCGGAGAACGAAGGCTTGAGGCACGGGTTGAGGTTATCGTCTTCACTGTCGGAAAGGCGAGGCTTCTTAGCGTAGGGGTACTATTGTCATTCTCAGCTATGTACTATACGTGCGATGCGTGCTGGTGACTGTGGTGGAATGGAATGTTGTGTGACGAAACGCTCAAAATGCTGTTATGCCCATCCTCCGACTCAGCCGTAAGCTGTTCGCTGGTGCAAGCAACGCGGTGTCTGTCAAAAACGCGACATGCATAGATATTTTGCTGTACTGTGCTGTGGGTGTTGTCAGAATCAGGGGACACTCATACCTCAAAACCGTTCCCTGCCTTCCTTCCACTCCCACCCCTCGGATCCGTCCAGAGCGAGTTCATGATGTCCATCGACGTCCGGAACGCCTGGCTTTTACCAAGCTCCTCAGGAGCCACCGTCTTCCCTTTCTTCGCACTCTTCTGCGCGAGATAGCTCTGCCCTAGTGCACTCTGTCCAAGAGTGCTGCGCCCAAGCAGTGACTGCTTGAACGGGCTCTCGATACCATCGTCGTGCTCCTGGGCCTTCATCAAGCTCTGCTGCATCTCGCGCAACGCCAGCCGGTCACGCTTCCTCGGGCTGATGGTACGCTGCAGCTGCTCCTCCCAGCTCTCGGTAGCAAGCTTCTCCGGCGAGGCGAAAGCATCGAGACCTCTGCTTGGCTTGAGGATCGATCGCAGCATTTTCGGCTCCGGAGCAAAGGCACCCGGCATTTCCGGCTCCACTTCATCCTCCGTGACCTCTGCGGCAGTCATGTCGACATCGCCGGTCTGCTCGTCGTCCTCAAGCATGCTGGAGTGGAAATGCTCTACCGCGCCAGGAGAAGGAGCCTGCACGGGGCCACCGGAGGAGGAGAACGGAGGCCCCATCTCAGCCTCGCTGTGCTCCCGCGGGTCTTCGTCCATCTGCTCATCAGCGCTCGGGTCGTCATAGTCGTAGCTGACACTGGGCTCGTCGAAGCCGCCAGGAACGCTCATCTGCGACCTCCTGTCAAGCTTGAATTGAAATGTGTCGTCCTGCTCGCTTGCGCCAGTTTCGATACTTTGCATGGTCTGATCCTCCTGTTGACCAGAACCGGACGGCGTGATGGGCGCATCGCTCAGCCCGCTAGAATTGCCTTGCTCGGTGAAGTCTTCCTCGTCATCATCCTCATCGTCCAGTTCGTAGGTAGTGAAGTGCTCGACCGTGAACTGCCACACACCAGTCTCCGAGTCGTAGCCGACGAACTTCGTCCCGCCAACCTTCTTAAGGCGAGCGATATGCTTCTCGTACTCACGACCCTCCCGCGCATGCACTGCTTTCCGCCCACCATGCGACCGCGGCCACGAGTTCTCGAGGAAGATCGTAGATGGCACATTCAGCGCCCTGCCCATGGCCGGCTTATCCTTGTCATTTTGGTACACAGTCGCAGATCTCATGATCAAGCGCACAATTCCACCGCAGATATCGTCGAGCTGAGTGGTAGAGAGGTCGCACGGCCCAAATTCAACGCGACCTACGCCATGGCGGCCGACGACAAACTTCCCGATCTTCTGCAGCTGCTGCCGGGACATGTTCTTCAAATCGCGAAGAGCAGGTTGCGTCCAGTAGTCGCCGGGCTCGTTGTCCTTCATGACCGCACCAGTCGACATGGGTGCAGGCTTCTGCTGCGTGGCGGGTGCGGAGCCGGGACGCTGCGGCACGCTGTCCTCGGGCACGGACGAGAGCGCGCCCTTGGAACCGTTACTGACCTGCGACATCTCCGGTTGGCGAGGCGGACCGTTCGGCTTGGGTGCAGCCTTGATCAGAGCTGATGACTCCTGCTCCTGCTCGGTGTCGTCCGACTCTGTCCTCACCAGAGCATTATTCCCATTCGCAGGCTGCCGGCGTGGGATCTCATCCAGCTGCTCTGCAGTACTGTCGTACCTCACCCTCCTGCCGGGCTGCTCAGGCTCCTTCGCCGGCCCGAACAGATCTGTCCTCAAACTCCGATCAATATTGAGCTTTCTCACACTGCCGCCTCCATATCTGCTCGCGCCACTCCCAGGCGGACTCAACGCAGACTCGCGCAACAAGCTCCGACCCTCACCTGGCGTACCATCTCCGCGCAAATTGCCCATGCTGATGCTCTTGTTCAAACGGCTGGACAACGCACTGCCGAAACTGCCGGTGGGTCTGAGCAGACTGCTGGCTCCCGGCGTGAGACTGCCAGTATAGGCTGAGCCGGGTGTGCCGTAAGTCGAGTAGCTGAAGCCATACCCAGCGTTTCTACCGATGGAGCCACCACGTGGCGTGTAGACGGGCGAGTTGAGTCTCATGCTTGCCATCAAGCTGGGTGTTTTGCGCGGTGCCGGCTTTGCTCCGTTGAGAGGCGTGGCGAGGGGACCGACTGGCGGGTTGGATGTGGCAAGCGAAGCAAACAGCTGCTCGTTGCCGTATGGCGCACCGGTCAGCGAAGCATGCAGCTGGTTTGGCTGTTGTTGCTGTTGGCCGTTTGTGCTTCCGAACAGCGACGAGGACTGATTCTGCTGATTCTGATTCGTGTTTCCGAAGAGAGAGGAGCCATTGTTGGAGTTCTGATTCGACTGGGTGTTGCCGAACAGTCCACCGCCAGTGTTCGACGTGCTGCTGTTGCCGAAGAGGCCACCAGTCGCTGGCTTGTTCTGATTGCCGAACAAACCGCCCCCAGTGTTGTTCGTGTTTCCGAACAAGCTCGAACCGGTGTTTTGCTGCTGTTGTTGGTTGTTGCCGAACAGTCCACCTCCAGTGTTCGACGTGGTGCTGTTGCCGAAGAGACCACCAGTCGCTGGTTTGTTCTGGTTGCCGAAGAGACCGCCACCAGTGTTAGCCGGTTGGTTGTTATTGTTACCGAACAGACCGCCGCCGGTATTCGTGTTATTGCCGAATGCGTTGCCCGTATTGGCCGTCTGTCCGAAGCCACCGAAAGCGCCCGCGGGCTTGTTCTGATTCTGCTGAGTGTTTCCGAACAAGCCGCCCCCTGTGTTGGTCGATCCGCCGAAGGCGTTGTTGTTCTGCTGTTGGTTGTTGGTCGAACCAAACAATCCTCCGCCAGTGTTGGCTGTGTTCGTGGTGGTGTTCCCGAACAGACCACCGGTGACCGGCTTGTTCTCCTGGCCGAAGAGCCCTCCGCCAGTGTTGGCCGCGCCACCGAATGGATTGGCGTTCTGCGGCTGGTTGTTGGTATTGCCGAACAGCCCACCACCTGTGTTGGTCGTGTTTGTTGCGGTGTTTCCTCCGAACCCTGTGCCGGTATTGTTGCCGAACAGACCGCCGGTGCTTCCGGAAGTGCCACCGAAAGCGTTGGAGGTAGGTGCTGGGGCGGCAGTACTGCTGCCGAAGAGTCCGCCGGTATCAGGCTTGTTCTGGCCAAATAAGCCGCCCCCGGTGTTGCCCCCAAAGGCATTGTTAGTGGCAGTGTTGGCGTTGTTACCGAACCCTCCACCGAAGCCGGTGCCAGCCGTCGCCGTAGTGTTCCCAAACAGTCCGCCTCCGGTGCTGGCGGTATTGTTCTGCCCAGTGCCACCAAATCCTGTACTCTGACCAAACGCACCTGCCTGACCATTCGTGTTCCCATACCGTCTTCCCTGCGCATAGTCTTGGACTCTCAGCTCCTCGAAGCTCTGATTCTTGTACGGATCCTGGAAGGTGATGGACTGGAAGGCTTGCATGCCAGTGCCCGTCTGCTCCTTCTCCTGGAACGACTGGAATGGCACGGTAGCGGTGCCATTGTTGGTGGTTGTAGTGGAAGCACCAAACCCCCCGCCGAAGCCCGTAGTTCCAGTGTTCGTCGCACCGAAGCCGGTGTTTGCTGTGTTTGTGTTTGCTCCGAAAGGGTTGCTGGCCGTCGTACCGGTGTTGGCGCCGAAACCGCCTGTGTTGCTACCACCGCCAAAAAGCGAGCCACCAGTAGTAGAAGCGCCGAAGCCGCCTGTAGCTGGCTTGTTCTGTCCAAAGAGACCTGCAAACATGTTAGCTTGTGACTCGGCGTGTCGTAGATTGACCAGATGTGCGGAAGAGGGCGCATCTCTGTCGGTCAAGACGTACCTCCACCAGTAGTGCTCGCACCGAATCCCGCGCTCGTGTTCGCCGTGTTCCCAAACCCCCCAGTCCCAGCGCCAAAGCCTCCGCTTGTGCTCGTGTTCGCGCCAAAAAGCCCGCCTCCACTCGTGGCCGTAGTTGACGCGCCAAATGCCGGCTTGTTCGCACCGAACGGGTTACTCTGCTGTTGCTGCTGGTTGTTTGCGCCAAACCCAAAGCCCCCCGTGGTCGCGGTATTGCCGCCAAAGAGCGAGCTACCCGATGTTGTCGCGGTATTGTTATTGGCGCCGAAGCCGCCAGTGTTCGAGGCCCCGAAGCCTCCAAAACCGGTCGAGCCGGTGTTGTTATTATTGTTGTTGCCGAACCCGAACGACATGGTGTCGATGCGGCGAGGTTGGTGGAAAGGGGGGAAGGGCGCGCTCTTGCGCTGGAGGAGCGGGCTTTGTACTCTATGCGCGGTGATTCACGCGTCTTCTGTCCAGGCAGCGGTCGGGCTTGTCGCCTACAGCTGTGAGCTCCGCAGTCCAGCTCTTTCAATGGCGCAGGCCGTGGTTCGCTCCGCTGGCAGCGAAATTGCTGTCTCACGGAGGGAGAACGCGCTTTTGTAGCAGCGGGGAAGGATGTGAGTGTCGCTGCAAAGGTCGTAAACGGGTTGAGCAACACCACAGAAGTGAAGAAAGGGAGGAGGCGAAGCGCAGCGCGAGGCACAGATTGGGTGTGAGTGTGAGTGGGAGGGGAGGTCGCGTTGTGAGACTCGATGGACTGCAGCGGGTACTGCCGTATTTGAGCTTCGCGTAAGGCAATCATCAGGCATTCACGCACGAAGGCGACAATTCTGACCACGTGACACGCTGCTCTTATCTCCTCCGCGGCCAAAACGACCTGGAAATTCTTCTTCAGCACCACTTCAGCGCTCCATGTTATCCACCATACCAACAACATGAAGTTCGAAACCACCCGCCCGGTCTCGCCGGTAGCCGAACTGGCAGGACATGTCGACATGGCATCGAAGCCGTGAAGCTTCCGTGCCAACACGCTGAAGCGCTCAACGGTAGGTTCCCACCGCCCACAGCAGCCTTTTCCACATACTTCGCTCTGATGAATCTTTGATGACGAGTCTGATCTGGCCTCGCCAATGCAGACACCCTTTTTTCTATATACCATTCATGCCAATCTGATCCGCGCTATTGCCATTTCACACAGAGACCGCCGCGGAGAGACCCATACTGACCTGAGACAGGCAAGCAGATTGCCACACCAGCCCGGGGCACACACTCCCTGCGGCCAGCCCGCGGCACACGCTATGGGGGCGTAACTCAAGGCTTGCGTCGTCAACATGCCACCGCAGTACTGCATGGCGTCTGATCCTACTAGGTACGCTCCCCGACCTGCCCAATACGCTTCACCTGATGACACGGCACTGGGCTCCGAAACATACATGAGCCGATACGCCATTCTGCGACAGGCCTAGAAAACCTCGTCCACTGATCCTGAGCACACAACAAATTCTTGCAGACTCATATCAATGCCTGGAGCGCACGCTGACGGCCACTACAGAGTCACCTCAGCGAATTTGATACCGTAGCACCGGGCCACTGAGGTATGTTGAACCACACGCGCCCCCGTCTCCCCGTCCCCTTCCATTGATGATACCGCAAAACCGCAAACTAGAGTCTTTGACCTCTTACGAGGACTGAAACTGCAATTGCTACGTCAGTCTGAACGATCTCCACTCATCTCCGCCATACAGCTCACCGAATTGCAACAAGGACTTTGCTGACGCTGACATCCAGGTGCTAGACGTACGCCATGCTCCCGGCCACCTAGCCACTGACTCGCAATGTCCGCCCCGACGGCGCCCTTAGTCCGCTTAACGGCGTGAACACGCTATGGCGAGCTGGCCGACGCCGTCACTGTGAGTCGTACTGCGTGTGCAACGCTCACTGCTACTGCATTCGTCAAGCTCCGAGCTTGCGTACATGTAGCAGCACACAATCTCTGTAAGTCAACCAGGTTCCTTCCATCCAATCCTTGCAATGATGATCAAATTTTTATATACGCAAAAAGGAATTACCGACTGAGGCCTCCGGGTCGCTGGTGACAACAAACGGCTTTGACTGATCGCAACTCCCACATTACGCATACATTGTCCTTTATCTTCACGTGGCGATTGTTGCTGACATGCAACTTTTCACAGCACGCGGTCTTTTCTAGAAGGCACTGCACTGCACTGTGCGGGCTGGGCGTGGCCTTCACAGCCCTCATGCATGCATGCTACGGCCCATCGAGACTACGTGGAACGCACACGTACAAGATGCACAACCTAAATCCAAGCATAGACAGTCCCTGGCTCAAGAAGTCCACCGTGTAGTACAAACAATATCACATACCAAACGAGCCCTTGGAGCTCCTCAACGTGACCCGAAGCAACCCAACCCACCCTCTCACTTCCAACCCGACCCAACCCATCCCAATCCATATCGTCACCCACCCCCCCCGCCCCTACCTTCTCCTCCCACCCCCCTTCCCCACAGGCCGACAAACCCGACAAAACCACTGCTCCTCATCCCCCGGCGCCTCCTTCAACTCCGTGCACCCGATATGGAACCACTCCCGCGCGCACCGCTCATTGTCGCACGCCACCATCTCGCCGTAGGAGCCGCGGTTGCAGTAGCAGTACTTGGGCTCGTTGGGGTCGTCTGGGTCGTGGTCCGACTCGTCGTCGTCGTCGGGTTCTTCCAGCGAGGCTTGTTCGCGTTCGGCTTCGTGTTCGCTGGCGGGGTCGGCGGGGTTGATGGGGTCGGGGGAGAGGGCTGGTGGGGGGGAAGGGGAGGCGGAGGCGGAGGGCGAGGGGGAGGCGGAGGCGGAGGGCGAGGGGGAGGGCGAGGGGAGGGGCTCGTTATCGTTGTTGTTGTTCGTGGTGGTTGCGGGTGGTGGGGAGAGGGAGGCGGGGGAATCCTCGTGCAAGTCATTGTTGGCATCGTGCATCCCGTCGTCCTCCTGTTCGCCCTGTATTTCTTCTCGCTGCCGCTGCTGCTGCTCTCCATCCGCCACCTCACCCTCCACTGCCTCACCCGCTGCAACAGGCGACGGACTCGCCACCATCCCACCCGTCTCGCCCCGCATCAAGGTATTCCGCCTACTGACCGGCCTACTACTCCTTCCACTCCTCACTTTCTCCCCAGCCGCAACCTGCGCTCCACCTTCCTCACGCTCTTCCCCGTCCAATCCTCCCTCCTCATCCTCCTCGCTTCCCTCCTTCCCCCGATCCAGATCCGGACTCCGATTGAACGGCATCAATTGCTTAATCAAATGACTGTTACTCACACTCCTCTGATGCTGCTCCCTCCTTTTTTCACCAACACTCTTCCCACTCGCGCCCACACCCCCGCTCCCACTCACCCCCTGCTCCATCGGTTCCTCCGAAGTACTGCTCTCCCCTCTCGCTGCCCCAACACCACCACCGCCGCTGCCGGTATTCCGCCGCGAGCGCGTACTACGTGTACGCAGCATAGACGGGACGTCCGGGCCGACAGTCCCCGTGTCATTCCGGGGGGTAGAGGTCTTGGATTGGCTCTGTCCTCGGGCACGGGCTGCCGCGTGATGATTTCCGTGGTTGCTATTACTATTGCTATTACTATTGCTGTTGCTGTGCTTGCCGGAGCTCGAGCGGGAGATCTGGGGTCGTTCGGCGGCGGCGGCCTCCGGGACATCGGTATCCTCGCGCTTCAGGCTCTCGCTCGTTGCTGCCCGCTTGCTAGGCGCTTGCTCGACTGTACGCGTGGCACCCTGCTCTTCTGCCGTTTTACCTGGCCGTGCCTGTGCCTTACGCTTCACGTTTGTCTTACCATTGCTCTTCACTTCCGCCGCGGAAACCGGTCGGCTACTGCCTTCTTGCTCCGCAGCGAGCCTCTCATGCCGCAAGTTCGTCGTGCTGTTTTGCCTCAACCTCGTGCTCTGCGGCCTGGCATTGCTCGGGGGGGGCTCCATATTCGCGGCGACGAAGGAGCTGTGTAGCGGACTGCTTGCCATCGCCGGGCTGTTGTGCGCACTGTTCGGCAGCCGCTTCTTGGCAGGCGGAGCGGCGGGCTTGGTCTTCGCGACAGCCTTCTTGCTAGGCTCAGCGGCCGGAGTGCTGCGTGGTGTCTCTTTGCT
>NAJQ01000788.1:0-13433 GCA_005059865.1 Friedmanniomyces simplex
ACCAGAAGCGCGATGTCGTTGTTGACTACGACTACGTCACCGTCACCGACGTCGTGACCGTCACGGCCGGCGCCGAGCCGACCTCCTCCTCGGTCGCTGTTGCCGCCGACGCCTCGCCTTCCTCCTCCTCATCGAGGCACTGGGGCCACCACTCCTGGCATTCGGCCTCTCCGCCGGCCTCCAGCGCCGCCCCGGCACCGTCCAGCTACCAGGCGCCTTCCAGCTCCGCCGCGCCCTCCACCAGCGAGGCGCCTTCGAGCTCTGCCGCGCCGACGACGCCGTCCTCGACGTACGTTGCGCCTTCGCCCACGTCGACTTACGTCGCGCCCACGACCACCAGCGAGGCTCCCTCGTCCACATGGGCTGCGTCGAGCTCGAGTGCCGCCCCGACTTCCAGCGCGCCGGCCACCACATACTCAGACATTGTAGTGCTCCACCACAACCTGCACCGCTACAACCACTCCGCCCCCAACATTGGCTGGGACGGGGATCTTGCGAGCACCGCTGCCTCCATCGCCTCCAACTGCATTTACGCCCACAACGTGACCGCGAGCGGTGGCGGGTACGGCCAGAACATCGCCGCCGGTGTGGAGGCGAACAACATCTCGGCCATCATCACCGACCTCTTCTACAACGGCGAGGTGGGCTGGTACGACGGCCTCTACGGCCAGGCCCAGCCGGACATGACCAACTTCGAGCACTGGGGTCACTTCTCCCAGATCGTCTGGAAATCCACTACCAAGGTCGGCTGCGCCACGCAGTACTGCCCCAACGGTCTCGCGAATGTCGGCAGTGACGTTTCGCCGTACTTCACCGTGTGCAACTACGGTCCGCCAGGTAAGAGCTATTGACGGTACGGATCTACGTACGTTCGTTCCTGACTGACCATCACCAGGCAACTACGCCAACGAGTACGGCTCCAATGTCCTCTCCGGCCTGCAGGAGCCGACCGTGCAATGGAACCAAGGCCTGTAAGCGCCAGTTGCTTGCAACCCTGCACGCAGTCTGCAAGGTTGTGAGCCCACGGGATCGGCGGCAATGTTGGCTGGTAAAACCCCATCATCCTACCTCCACGACAATCGCAGCGGGCTACGGTCTTTTCCTCTCTCTCAAGCGGGAAGTGCATATTCGACGGAGTCCGACGAACGAAAGCTGGGTTTTCATGGATGGATGGTGCGAAGAGTTCGGCAGTAGTAGTGGCAGCGGGTCCTGCCCAGCGGGTCTTCGCTGTTCTGCGTCAAAGGGGGAAAGAGAGGGAGCTCTTTCCCTTTGCACGCGTGTCAATGTTTCGAGCTTAGGTCTGCTGGGCGGATCTCGTAGACTGCTGTCTGGATTCGCTTTTGCTGACTATGTATGTGCTTTGATGAGTGTTTCTACCTTTGATGACTGTTTCTACTTCTCTTCTTCTACGTACACCATTTCGCTTCGTGTTGGTTGTCCTGCGTATGTACTCTTTCTCTCTTTGATGATCACGGCACGTTGGTATTTCTGGGTGGCGGTGCTGCTGATGCTGCTTGTACCCCGATGATGCCCATGGCGTACACACGAAGTATGATGTGACGACGACGACACTGCATGTATACATGTATGTATTGCACGTCGGTGCAGACCACTTTAACGGTGACTCAAAACTCATACCTCGCAACCGGGTTACAAAGTCATTGTTTATTACTACCATACTACCAAAATGAACGCCAAACACAAGAGCGCCCTCCACATACCGGAGAACCCATCTACATGTACATGTACTCGACCCGCAGTAGACTCCAGCCTACTGCCTCCCGCGCTTACACCACCACCAGTGCTGCTGGCATCAACGCTAATGCTGTTCGAGACGGCGGGACGGGATCCGGAGGAGGGTGATGGTGACGGGGGAAGGACTTGGCCGGAGGGGGGTCTTACCCCGGGCCCTCCGTCGGTGAATGATGGGAGGCTGGCGGGAGGCAGTTTGCTGGTACTCGGCCGGTTTGCCGCGGATGTCACCCCTTCGATCGGGAATGTGGCGTCGGAGAGGGAAGAGCTTTGCTGCGTCTGGATCGCGGTGGATGGCACAGTGGTCCCGGACACGGGGATATCGGCAAAACCGGCGACGAGGGTGCCGGTACCGATCAGACTCGTCGTGTAGCTGTACGGCACTGTCGCGGAGCCCATCGATAGCGCGGCTGTTGGGTTCAATATGGAGGTTTCCTCGCCGGTTGTGGCTTCGTCAGTCAGCACCACGCCTGCTACTGGACTTGAATATGGTAGCGCCACCGAGCTCGTGGGCGAGCTTTCCCAGGCGACGGTGGGGAACGTGTACTCGCTCTCATCGGTGGCGGTCCAGACTAAAGCCGGCGAAGGTGCTGTGGCACCAGACGGGTCGGCAGCAGGTCGATCCTCCGTTGCTGGACTCCCGGTCCCTGGTAAGGGATGTATAAGAGTAGGGAGCAATGAGATGATTGCAGCTGCCGGGTCGACTGAGACTGGTACCGGCCTCTGGGTGCTGACCTGGTGCGTGGCTGTGGGATCGCTGGATACGGCGGGCCCGCCCGGAGTGGGTGTGAATGATACGCTCAACAGAGGCGGTATCGCCAACACACTAGCGATGGCGCCCGCGATGCCGTTGGTGGTCTGGTCTGGCGGTACTGTTGCTGAGCTCACCGGATTGCCGTCTGGGGAAGCGAGCGCAGACGTAAGCGTGTCGGTATTCTTGCTTGTCTCAGTAGTGACCGTGCTCGATATGGCTGCTGGTATAGACGCCGCCCCATCAGTGCTGGTCGGAGACGCAGCCGAGCTCTCAGGTACAGCCTCGCCGGTACCTGTAGAAGAGTCTGTGGTCGTTACAGCGTCCGCTTGCGTCGATGCCGGTAGTGGCTCTGATCCTGTAGCTTGAGGCTCACTCGGTGAAGACTGTCCGCTTGTCGAGGCATCTGATGAAGCGGCAGGAACAGTCATTGTGGGATCGACGGCACTCACGCTGGATTCCACTTGTGCCGGGTACGAGGTCGATTGCACCGCTGTACTGTATGATTGCGAGTCACTCCCAGCGCTCGTTGTTGCGGTAGCGCTAGATGTTACACCCGTGCTGGTTGCCACCGGGGCACTGACACTTCCCGCAGGCTCCGCACTAATACTCGGCATCTGCACCGTCGTCGTCGTCGGCGGAGGGCTCGAAGGTCCAGCCGCCGCGGTCATCTGCGTAAGCGCTTTAGGCGGGTCGAAGAAGACGTTCGCCTCGTTCACGCTGAAAGTGCAGAAACCGCCGCCTCCGAGCTCCGTGACCGGGTGCAGGGAGAGGAGCTCCCTGGGGACCATCAGTGCCGGTGCGTAGTCGTTCCAGATGGTCGAGCAGAGGTTCTCGATCGGGTAGGTGGAGAAGGCGAAGACGGTTTCGGCGGTGGTGTATAAAGTGCGTAAGGTCTTGGTGCCACTCATGTCTGCGATGGTGAATGTGGAGACTGGGTAATAAATGCTAGATGAAGGAGAGAAACATTTTGGCTGACACCTATAGACATCGGCCGGGACTGGGTAGTTGATATTTGCGTAGTCGATGGGGAGTGGCGTGCCGTATGTTTGGTTACCGTTGGCGCAGTAGCTGGAGACTGCCGTGGAGCTATAAGGCAACAGTATGCGGGTCTGGTTCGCAAAGGTCGTACCTGCGCTTGTGTAACCCCATCGGCCATCGAGTCGTATATAGACCGTGGGACTGGTAAGGGTGGTGTTGAGCGTGACATAGGTGTTCGGTCGCCCCGATATCGTCCGGCTCATCGGACGCATCGTGATGGTACTGGTATTCTGTTTGCAAAGATGCCCGGACAAGGTTGCAGCCGGCCAGTACAGTAGCTCCACGGATGCTTCGGGCAAGAAGCACACAAGGTCGTCTGCAATAGCAGTAGTCGTAGTTGGGGGCGAGACCTGTCCACAGATGGGGGAACTCTGCAACACGGACGGCTGCGGCGCATTTTTGTGAGACGCAAGCGCGTACGGAGAGCTTGAAGACGCGGCTTGCCAGATCGAGTAGCTCGACGACCATTTCTCATTCATGCTGGAACAGTCGCTAGGCGCAATGACGCATGTCGGCATCAGGTCCACTGTCGGAGTTCCCACGGCGCTGAACGATTGGGTCGTCAGGAAACGGTCGAGGGACGTGTGCGGAGTAGTGCTTCTCCATGTCGACGTTCTGGTGGTGCCATCCAGACGAGGGAAACCATCGCAGAGGGTGTATGGGGTAGAGTTCGAGACAAAGGTGGCGGTGGTGGTATAGATGTTGACTTCCAAGCTCACATCCGTGTGTGTCGTGGTGTATGTTTTTCGGGATTGAAGGCTGATTTTTGTGGTTGTGGTGGCGACGGAGAGCCAGCTCCATTTGGCCGCGTTGCAAGCATACGCCTCGGAGAGAGCGGTCTCATCAGATGAGGCTGAGTTGTTTCCAAACGCTACCCCGGTCATGGAGGAAGTGTTGGCATAGCGAGGGATGTTGTTGAAGGCTGCTGACGCAAAAGAGTGTACATGCGGATGAAGGAGTGTTAGCAGTACAAAAGAGATGCAACGCTGCATGTTGAGTAACAGTAGTAATGAGACACGGAGACGAGAGACACAAGAGAGAGGTAGAGAGCCGCAACAGTAGAGGTATGGGACCTTACCATCCACCATTGAGCACCACGCTGGCGATGAAACCAGGGTGGAAGCGGGCGGGCGGCGCAGCGGCGCTTCGAGTGACTGGGCCTTGTGCACATCTGTAGCAGTGAGCTCGCTTTCATGTCGATGCAAATGCGGGATCTGCAGAGGACGAGCAGGAAGCCAGCTCCTCGAGTACGGATGCCCTAGGACATAGCACGCGAAAGACTGCTCGACCCTGCCGTGCCGGAGTGCGTGTGTATGTATGAAGTGATACGATACTGGAAGTTGTGCAGTATGACTGTTGAAGGACGAGCATTGCGGAATAGTTCCGGATTGAAGCGTTTGGACGGCGAATGGCAGTGTAGCTGGAAGCGCCAGGTCTAGAGAGCCGCATCCTGCGACATCATCTCCATCCAGGCCGGCGCCCGTCCTATTAATACGGTTAGGTGCTCCGCTAAGAAGTCGGCCAAACATACCAGGTCCTCCACTATGTTTGTCCTTGCGGGTCATGAATACCCGCACGAGGCGCGTGAGAAGATGCCTCATTCATTACCATACATTAAGACCGTGAATCATCCAAAGGGCCAAGAAAGTGCAACCCACAGTCCATACCCCGGCGCCTGCGAAATTCCCAGCAGCAGCAGCAGCCGACGAAGACGCTGTCCCCTGCGTGCCTGCGCTGGTCCCAGAAGCAACGTGAATACTGGCACTCCCACTCTGACTGCCCGACAACCCAGTCGCGAGGGGCCGGGAGCTCTGCGCTGTAAGACTACTACTCCCCGTAGCCTGTGACGGTGCTTGCGACGCCGTGGCACCCAACGCCATCGTCACGCCATTGACCACGACGTATGACTCCGACGGTTCTAACGAGATTGTTGTCCCGGATATCGTCACCACTCCGCCGGCGGAGAGCACGACGTCCGTGGTGCCTACGTGTAGGCTAAATTCCGCGGCGGAGTCCGCGGTGTATGTCTGTCCAGCTACAGTGATGACCGGCGGCTGGATCGGTTGCACCGGAGATGCAGCGCTAAGATATGATGGTGACTGGGTGAGGGTGTGGTTGATGACGAGGTACGACCCGGAGGGCGCGAGTGACAGCGTCTCGTCTCCGACTGTGACTTCTGGTCCACCTGGCGTTAGGAGTAAGCCGGAAGCGAGTGGGACTGTCGAGGACCCGAGCGCGGTGATTGTTGTGCCTGCTGCGGTGAACACGGGGGCAGGAGTTTGAATGGCGTTGGGGTCTAAGGAGGAGTATGGCACCGTTGACCCAGACACCTCGATGCCGGATGAGCCGGCAACGACAGCGCCAAGCCCGCTTAGACTTGTGGTTTGGCCATACGATAGCGTCGCCGTACCAAACAGGAGGTTTCCCGCGGAGTCTGAGGAGAACGTCTGGGAGTCGCCATTGGGGTCGGTCACGATGATGCCCCTGTCTGCCGCAGAAGAAGTAACTCCGGCAGGAGGCGAGGGCGCGCTCCCGGTAGAGGGTATGGCGGCACCTCCACCTCCGGTGTTGCCGAGTAGGGAGACTACCATGCCTGCTGGGTCAGCTGAAGATGGTGCAGGGTCCTGCGGATTACCAGCGCCTCCTGCGTCAGAAGTTGCCTGTGGAGCCGCGGGATCCGAAGGTTGTGGGACCGATGAGGATGTCATACCAAGGACACTGGCAATGATCCCGCCAATACCGCCGGCTAATGCAGTTGTTGAGGTGGCTGTAGACTGCGGGACCTGTCCCTGGCCGGAGTACTGCGGGGGGTCTGCTTCTGAGCTACCGGACGAGTACGCACTATTTGGGGATCCATTATTGAGTGTCGAAGTGGAGGATGCGGTCGACGGATCGGCGGGGCTCGACGGCTCCTGAGCTGGATCCCGTGTGGCTGTGTTCGGATCATTCTGCACGCTTGTCCCAGATGGAACGGACCCATTCTCTCCAGACAGTTGTGCATTCGGCTGGGAAGCAGTACCTTGAGTCTCGGCTGGTAACGCGGAACCGACCGTTGCCGTCGCGGCGGGCCCACTGGACGTAGCCACCGTGGTCGTTGCAGTAGGGACACTCAAGCTACTTGCCGGCTCCGCCGTGACTGTCTGCGCGACTGGGGTACTAGCCGTAGCAAGACTCGTAGGCGTCGAGGGGCCGGCAGCTGAAGCGGCCTGCGTGAGCGCAGTCGGCGGGTCGTACAAAAGATTGTATGAGTTGGCCTCGAAGTAGCACTGCCCAGAGTCCCCTTCCTGCACTGGCCGGATCGCGAAGAGCTCTTTAGGAACGGAAAGAGCGGGCGCGTAGTCGTTCCAAATGGTCGAGCACTCGTTCTCGAGGGGGTACCACGAATTCACCGCGACGGAGTATGTCTCTGTCCCCCACGTAGTATACAAGCTTGTGCCTGTCCCGCTCACCGCACCAACGGGCATGGTGGACAGAGTTAAGTATGAGCTAAACGAGGGCGAGAAGCACTTCGGCTGGCAGCGGTATGCTTTGGCTGGAACCGGGTAGTTGAAGTCGGCGTAGTTGATAGGGAGGAGTGTGCCAGTGTGTCCTTCTACATGACTGCAGTAGCTCGAGACGCTTGCCGGACTCTGCGGTAGCAGGATCCTGGTCTGGTTCGCGTATATTGTACCCGCACTGGTATAGCCCCAGGTTCCGATGACGTTGATGTAGACAGTCGGCGACGTGAGAGTCGTGTTGAACGTCACGAACGTGTTCGCCTTGCCCGGAATCGTCTCGCTCATTGGCGTAGTAGCAGCGCTTCCATTGCAGAGGTTGCCAGACGCCTTAGTGACCGGCCAGTACAACAAATTGACGCCTACCTCCGGGACAAAGCACACGGGAGCACCTACTTCTGTGGATGTGGCCGGAGGCGGAGCTGTTATCTGACCGCATCTTGGAGGTCCCCACCTCGTGAAATCTGGTGGAGGGCTGCTGAACGAGACCGCTGTCGCCTCGTTCTCCCATTGCGTGAACGCGGCGTCAAACGATGACGAGCTCGCCAACCATAGACTGCTCAGTGCTGCACAGTCGCTGCTTGCGATGGTGCAACTTGGTGGCGGCACCAGGGTGGTGGTCGTGAATAACGTATCCGTGCTCGCGCCACTCCAGACCGATGTGTGGGCAGTGCTCACCACCCGGGTTGATAGATTCGTGAAGCCGTCCAAGCGCGGGAAGCCATCACAGAGCGTGTACGCCGTGGTGTTGGCGAGGAAGGTTTGGGTTGCGCTGACCGTGCTGTATTTCAAGTTCGCTGACGTAGAGGTGAAAGGTAGAGTCTCTGTCGAGGTCACCGACATGCGGGTCTCGTTGTCAACGTTCGTCAACCAGCGCCACTTGGCATAATTGCATGCGTACGCATACGACAGTCCCGTCCCAGAGGGTACATCCGAGCCGTTCGCACTCGTGGGCAGAGCGGTGATGGTGGCCACGTGAGAAGTAGAGTTCAAAGTGGACATCACTGTGGTGGTGAGGTCAACTGTAGTTGCGGATGCACTCTCTTCTTCGGAGGTCCCGTTTGCGTAGAGGGCGGCGTGGGAAAATACCGCCGTTCCGAATGACTGCAAGTGGGCGTACAGCAGCGCCGTCTGGAGAATTCGCCGTCCTCCCATGGTGCTGGACCAAGAGGGCAGGCGTAGGCAAGGCAAGGAAGACGATGGAGGACCCGAACGTCGTTCACACTTCAGCAGAAGAACCCCGTCCTACTTTTCGATCCGCGGCCAATATTGTAAGGATGACGGAGAGTTGTGGCTCGAACCAGCTTTCGTCCCGATGGGCACAAGGCTGAGCCCGCACGAGACTGTTCTTAGGCACGCGTCACCGTGTTGGCTTTGATAATGCGATAAGAGTCTGCAGATGGCTTGCAGCTCCCTGGGAGGGTCGGGTGGGAGCGGCTGAGACGTCGATGCGCGAGTGGTGTAACGGTCAAGAGCAAGGCTGAAGTCCAGAAGCGCGCATGCTGTGCCAGAGCGGGGAGTTTGTTGTGAAGAGAGGAAGCGACCGGATTTCTGAGAGAGACTGTAATGAGGGAGGCAGAGTGCGAGGCCCGACTTACAATAATA
This sequence comes from Friedmanniomyces simplex, assembly GCA_005059865.1. Lineage (NCBI taxonomy): Eukaryota > Fungi > Ascomycota > Dothideomycetes > Mycosphaerellales > Teratosphaeriaceae > Friedmanniomyces > Friedmanniomyces simplex. The sequence continues at coordinate 8,644 of NAJQ01000788.1, forward strand.
TCACAATGATTGAGGAGGAACTCTCCGGCGGCGGCGGCGAGATGGGCGGAGTCAGGCATCCGAATCGTGGCGTTCCCATGGCGAATCGTTGGCCCTGCCAGAGCGCCAGCGATGCACACCGGCAGAAGTGCGGTGGGGGTCGGAATACTGCGCGCTCAAGTCACGTTTATGGCGGTCCCCATTTTGCGGCGGGAGTTGTCAGAGCAGAACAGATCCTCCGCGAGTGTGATGCTCGGGGTGTGGGTGTGGGCGATGGAAGGAGATGAGGTGAGGTGATGTTGGGGAAGACATGGAGTCCTGAGCATTACAGGTAACATGTCAAGGAGCGGAAGTCAAAAAGGTAAACTCGCTTCCCCGCCAAGGCGCGTTGCAGCGTTGCTCCCCGCAGAACGAGTTTACCGTTTTGACCTCCGCACCTTGCATGTGTTCTGATTCGAGATGCCTGAGGTGCAAAGGGTGGTCCCGGGTCGGATCTTTGGGAGGCGGCATCGCGGCTAAAGATAAGCCTTCCATTCCAGGCTGGAGACAGGGAAAGATAAGGCGAGGGGTATGCGACCAGCAACCAAAGTGACGATGCCAATTCCTCCAACTTGCGTGTATCGATAGAAGAGTCGGTTGTATCTTGTCCCGCACCCTCTCACGGTGGTCGTCTTGTACGATAGCTTGGATGCGGCGGTGTCGTTCAGCCATCACCCGGCGGGCCTTCTCCCGCAGCACCAGCACTCATCTCCACCCCTCGAGAACCTTCTCCCCACCACCCCCGTACCCCTCCTACAACAGCAGAAAATTAGCTTCCACGCCAGCGACCAGCTCCCTCATACCATACACACCCATCACCACCAGACAGCACACCACCATGACCTCCCGCCACGTCGCCCTCACCAACCGCTGCGGCGACAGCAAGTCCCCCTACGTCCGCTCCCACCTGGACAACCCCACCGCCTGGCAGCTCTGGTCCCCCGACACCCTCGAGCTCGCCCGCGCCACCAACCGCCTCCTCTTCGTCAGCATCGGCTACTCCGCCTGCCACTGGTGCCACGTCATGGCCCACGAGTCCTTCATGTCCGACGACATCGCCCAGTTGCTCAACGAGAATTTCATCCCGGTAAAGATTGATCGGGAGGAGCGGCCGGATATAGATCGGCAGTATATGGATTTCTTGCAGGCGACGACGGGAGGGGGAGGGTGGCCGCTTAATGTTTTCGTCACACCCGACTTGCACCCAATCTTTGGTGGGACATATTGGCCGAATTCGAAGAGTGAACGCGGGAAGCATGGGACGAGTTTTGAGGATATATTGCAGAAGGTTGCGACGCTGTGGAAGGAGCAGGAGGAGCGGGTGAGGGAGAATGGAAGGCAGATTACCACACAATTGAGGGACTTCGCGCAGGAAGGTTCGTTGGTGGATGAGAAGGCGGAGGATGGCGAGGATGGGTTGGAGTTAGATGTGATAGAGGATGCGTATCAACATTACAAGAAGCGATTTGACAGCGTTCATGGAGGGTTTGGTAGTTCGCCGAAGTTTCCGACACCAGTGCATCTCAGGGCGCTGTTGAGGTTTGGAGCGCATAATCGGGTGGTGAGGGATATCGTGGGCGATGAGGATGTAGAGCACGCGAAGTACATGGCTGTCAAAACACTGGAGTGCATGGCGAAAGGTGGTATCAAAGATCAGGTTGGACACGGGTTTGCGAGATATTCCGTCACTCGAGACTGGAGTCTGCCGCACTTTGAGAAGATGCTCTACGATAATGCGCAGCTACTACATCTCTACCTGGACGCATGGCTGATCACGAAGAAGGAGCTGTTTCTGGAGATGGTACACGATATAGCCACCTACCTCACGACCGAGCCCATGCAGTCTTCTTTCGGAGGCATCAACGCCTCGGAAGACGCTGACTCGCTGGTATCCGCCCTGGACCACCACAAGCGCGAAGGAGCCTTCTACGTCTTCAGTATGGACGAGTTCAAGGAGACCCTCACGGAGGAGGAAGTCGAGATCTGCGCCAAGTACTGGAACGTACAACCCAAGGGTAATGTTGACCGGCGGTACGATCACGAGGGTGAGCTGGTGGGTAAGAACACGTTGTGCGTGATGTACGACACTCCTGATCTTGCAAAAGAGCTGGAGATGAGTGATGAAGAGGTCAGGCGTATCATTGCTTCCGGCAAGCGGAAACTGCTCGACTACCGGGACAAGAACCGCCCACGCCCGTCGTTAGACGACAAGATCGTCACAGCTTGGAACGGCCTCGCCATTGGTGGACTCGCACGAGCAAGCGCCGCACTCTACTCCTCTTCGCCACAGCAATTCCGGGCCTACCTCCAAGGCGCGGAGAAAGCAGCTCAGTGCATCAAACAGCACCTCTTTGACCCCTCCACCGGCACTCTGAAACGAGTCTACCGCGACGGACCAGGCGAAACGCAGGGTTTCGCGGACGACTACGCTTTCCTCATCTCCGGCCTCCTCGACTTGTACGAAACCACCTTCGACGACTCTTACCTCGAATTCGCGGATACACTGCAGCAAACGCAGATCAAACTCTTCTGGGACGACAAGGGCGCGGGAGCTTTCTTCTCGACTCCCGCCGATCAGCCGGATATCTTGATGCGGACGAAGGATGGCATGGATAATGCGGAGCCCTCGACCAATGGCGTGAGCGCGCAGAATCTTTTCCGGTTGGGCAGTCTACTCAATGACGAGTCGTACGAAAGGATGGGAAAGAGGACCGTGAGCGCTTTCGAGGTGGAGATTGGACAGCATCCGGGCTTGTTCACGGGGATGATGAGTAGCGTTGTTGCTTCGAAGCTGGGGATGAGAGGGTTGATGATTGTGGGTGAGGGTGAAGCGGCGGAGACTGCGTCAAGAGCGGCGAGGGAGGGCGTGAGGCCGAATGTTACGGTTTTGAGAGTTGGTGGGGGTGGTGCGAAGAGTGAGTGGGTCAGATCACGCAATGCACTGCTGAGGGATCTGGATGGGAAGAGGGAGATGGTGCAGGTGTGTGAGGGAGGGGCGTGTAGGTTGTTGGAGGGGAAGGATGTTGAGGCTTTGTTTGGGGAGTAAGACGCTGGCTTAGAATGGGTCCGGCGCGATGCCAGGGCGACAGGATGGCACGACAGGCTATGACGGCATTGCATCGGGCTTGAGATGGTGTAGGTCTTCCTACTACCCACCATACAAAATGCGGTGTTGTCCTGCAACAAGTGCATGCCAAGCAAATCTTTCCACAAGCCCTTCTGAGATTTCTTGCCTGCAAAAATGACCAACGGACAACAACACCATTGCCGCAAATACAAGGGAGAATGCCCACCGAGATAGGCAAGACTGATAATATGTTAGCACTGCGGACCCGTCACTATACTCCCCTGCAACACCTTTCCTCGGCCCTCCAGCTCGCGCTTTGAGCCTGCTGAATCGTCTACACTACCGCTGCAAACATCTGGTTGGAGGAGGTACGGTCCGACGCGGCCTTCTCGTGCGAAATGCAGAGCTAAAAGTGCCGCTCTGTTGTGTCGTCAGCGTATGGGCGTTGGGGACTGCGATAAGAAGCATCATGCCATCTCCGTGCCTTCCTCTTCAAGCCGCTACCAGCCACTACTCATGGCCGACCTCAGCAACCCGGCTCAGTACCTACCCAGCGTCCGCCAAGACGAACCTGCCAAATCCCGAACGAGAGGTGGTGACGTTCTCCGCAGAACACGCCGCGTGGCCCATTGAGTCGACGGGCTTCTGGCGAAGAGCGAAGGCGGATGGAGTGGCGATTGACTGCGCTCTGGTGGGATAGTGCGAAATGGGGCTGTGGTGGACGGAGAGTGCATAGCCATCGTGGCCGTCATGGTGGGAACGCTGTCAAACTTCGGCCTTGAGCCCTCATAGCATTGGATCCATGAATATCGGCCTCCGTTTCAAGCGTGTACACTGGTAGGTATGTGGATAGGCTACAACGCAGTGAAAGAGCTGAGCGGAGCAATCTCCTTTCCGCGCTGTAGTCCGCATACTCATTTACAGCAGCAACACATGCAGCAATCAGCTCCGGGTATCATCATCGTTCCATCCGCCCCACGCACCACCCCTAGAGCATATCATTCACAACCGGCATCCAATCGAACGCCGCCTCCGCCTCCGGCCGAAAACAATACGGCGCCGCCCGAATACAAGCACTTACATCCCTCACCCCCTTCAACACCTCCAGATACTCGACCACCTGGCCCAGCACATCCGTCTTCAACTGTTCCGACGTACCTTCGAACTCATCAATCTTGATCAGATTGAACGACTCACTCGCCGCTTTCTCCTCGCTATCGTCGATGAGGACGGTATTGTCTTGCGCCCATTCATCGCCGTGAACCCGGGAAGCTGCGATGTCGTCGTCCCGCCAGACCCAGGAGAGCTGCTTGTAGCATTGGATTTTCTGGATGTAGTGTTCGGGGGTTAGGCGCATTTTGTCGCGTGCCCAGATGCCAACGAGTTGGGCGCGTTGTTGGGGGGTAAAGATCTTTCTGCACATGGCCTCGACGTTGTCCGGTTGGGCGGAGGACCAGATCATTACTTTGTGGTTGGTGAGGAGGTAGTGCAGGAACTCGGCGACGCGAGGTCGGGCGATGAAGTTGGAGCCGCCGCGTGCTTTGCGGTAGAGAAGAGTGCCGTTGAGGTCGAGGACGACGAGGAGTGGGCGTGCTCGGCCGTTTGCGAGTTTGCCCGGTGCTTGCTCGGCTTGTTTCTTGTAGGTCCATGTTGGCTCGGGTCGTTTGAGCAGGTTGAGACGCGGAACCTGCGGCGAGTGAGGCGG
>NAJQ01000079.1:0-63692 GCA_005059865.1 Friedmanniomyces simplex
CACCAAAACCCAGCAGTCCGTCTCAAGCAAGATCCTGGCTGGGAAGCCGAACCAGGACACGCACAACTACAGCCTCTGGACGCTCATCCGCCTCGTCGCCTCCTTCAACAAGCAAGAATGGCACTGGATGCTGCTTGGCCTCTTCTCCAGCATCATCAACGGCGCCGGCAACCCCGTGCAATCCGTCTTTTTCGCCAAATCCATCACCGCGCTCGCCTTGCCCCCCTCCGAGTACGGCACGCTGCGCTCGCAGACGAACTTCTGGAGCTGGATGTACTTCATGCTGGCCATGGTGCAGCTCGTCTTCTTCCTGCTGCAGGGCGTCGCTTTCGCGTACTGCAGCGAGAGGCTCGTGCATCGGACGCGGGATATGAGTTTCCGCGTCATGATGCGGCAGGATATCCAGTTCTTCGACCGCGAGGAGAATACTGCTGGCGCGTTGACGTCGTTTTTGAGCACCGAGACGACGCATTTGGCCGGCATGTCCGGCGTGACGCTCGGCACGATTTTGCAGGTCATGACCACGCTGGTGGTGTGCTGCATCATATCCCTTGCAGTTGGGTGGAAGTTGGCGCTTGTGTGTATCGCTACGGTGCCTGTGGTGCTCGGGTGCGGCTTCTTCCGTTTCTGGATGCTGGCCCGTTTCCAGCAGCGCGCGAAGAAGGCGTACGAGAAGAGTGCTTCCTACGCCTGCGAAGCCACGTCCGCGATCCGCACCGTCGCCAGCTTGACCCGCGAGGTGGATGTCTGGGAGCACTACCACGCGCAGCTGGTGGACCAGCAAGTCAGCAGTCTGAAGAGTATTCTGCAGAGCTCTTCCCTCTACGCCGGGAGCCAGAGCTTCATGTTCCTGTGCATCGCTCTCGGCTTCTGGTACGGCGGCACGCTCATCGGCAGGGGCGAGTACAACCTCTTCCAATTCTTTCTCTGCTTCTCCGCCGTCATCTTCGGCTCCCAGAGCGCGGGGACCATCTTCTCCTTCGCCCCGGATATGGGCAAAGCGAAACACGCCGCCGCCGAGCTCAAACAGCTCTTCGACCGCCAACCCGAAATCGACAGCTGGAGCACCGACGGCGAAGTGCTGCAGGGCATGGAAGGCTCTATCGAGTTCCGCGACGTGCACTTCCGCTACCCCACTCGCCCCGAACAACCAGTTCTCCGCGGCCTTAATCTGACCGTCAAACCGGGCCAATACGTCGCCCTGGTCGGCGCCTCGGGTTGCGGCAAAAGCACCACGATAGCCCTCATGGAGCGCTTCTACGACCCCCTCGTGGGAGGCATCTACGTCGACGGCCGCGAAATCAGCTCCCTCAACATAAACAACTACCGCAACCACCTCGCCCTCGTCTCGCAGGAACCCACGCTCTACCAAGGCAGCATCCGCGAGAACATCCTCCTCGGCGCCGACAAAGCCCCCGAAGACGTGCCCGAGGAAGCCATAGTGCAAGCGTGCAAGGACGCCAATATCTACGACTTCATCCTCTCCCTCCCGGACGCCTTCAACACGGTCGTGGGCAGCAAGGGCTCCATGCTGTCCGGCGGGCAGAAACAGCGGGTCGCCATTGCGCGCGCCTTACTCCGCGATCCCAAGATTTTGCTGCTGGATGAGGCGACGAGCGCGTTGGATTCGGAGAGCGAGAAGGTGGTGCAGGCGGCGTTGGATGCGGCGGCCAAGGGGCGGACGACGATTGCGGTCGCGCATCGGTTGAGCACGATTCAGAAGGCGGATATGATTTATGTGTTTGATCAGGGGCGGATTGTGGAGAATGGGACGCATAGCGAGTTGATTGCGAGGGGAGGGAGGTATTTTGAGTTGGTGAATTTGCAGAGTTTGGGGAAGAATCAGTGAGGGAGGATATGCATTTGTCGTTGTAGTGATGGCGCTTGAGCGAGGCGTTGTAGGGTTAGCGTTTGGGACATGTTGGGTAGGAAGCTTGCTGGGCTTATATGCTACTCGTTTACTGACGGCTTTACTTGGTATAGAACCGGTGTACAGAGACATGTGTCACGTCAGTCGTTGTGCTCGCTCGCTCATCGTCGTCTCAATCGTACAGCTCATCCTCTTCGTCTTCAGCCTGACCATACAAGATCTCACACACGCCGCCAATGGGTATATCCATCACCGCATCCGTCCCCTCATTCCACAACGCCCGCCAGTCCAGCTCCTGGTGCACCTGCACCTTGCCCAGACTGCCCCGCCTGCTATGGCCCCCATTCTTCCCTCTGCCCTTCTTCCCAGCATGCTTCTCCTTCTCCCCCACCACCTCCCATGATGGCCTCTCCTGCCTGATGATCTTCCCCTGCGCGTCGACCACCGCGACATTCGCCGCTTCATCCACGAGGCACCCCACATCCGCCATCTTCAGCGTCAGGTAGCCTGTGTTATAGCATGCCAATGCCACGTAGATGTATACGACCAGCATCACCGTCCAAGCCGGGATCGCGAGCGCCCACCACCGGTTCGGGTAGTAGTAGATCCCCAGCTGATGCAGAAATGGAGAAGGAAGGTAAGACCAGAGAAGGTATACGATGAACGCCAGCGACGAGGTCAGGTAAAGCGTGAAGCCGTAGTACTCGTAAGTCGGGACTTTCGGGCTGGCACGGGGGATGGTCTGCTGAGCGAGAGCCGCCGCGCTGGTCAAGGTGTTGCCGGAATTTGGCGTTTGCGTGCCTGTTGTGCCGCCTAGTGAGCGGGTATGTGGGCCGCCTTCGTCGGAGGAAGGGTCCGGGGTTGTGGGGCGGGAGGTGGTGGTGCTGAAGTTGGGGCGGAGGAGGGAAGTGAGGGAGGGTGAGGGCGGGAGCGGCGTGGGCGGGCGGTTGTAGAAGGGTGGGGCGAAGGCGGAGGGGGCCAGGTACATGTGGAAGCGGGAGTGCTGGTGGTGGAAGGGCCGGGGGGGCAGGTTCGGGACATAGCCGTCTTCTTCATCTTCGTCTTCCGATACGTCTTCGGGGCCGGAAGAGGCGGGCGAGAGGGAGGGCGGCTCGACGGAGGAGTCGAGGGAGAAGTCGTCGACCGAGGCGGCCTCGGAGGGGGAGGTGATGATATCGGGCGAGCCTGCTTGGCCGGGATGGAGCGTTATTGGGGAGCTGTTGGTGGTTTCGAGCGAGCGTAAAGTGGGTAGATTGGGCGTGGACTTGGACTGAAAGCCTGCCGGTAGCGGCAGAGGCTTGTGTTGATCGCCTCTACTCTGTGGCGGCATTGTTGTTGTGGGATGTCGATGTCGTGGTGGAAGAAGAGTGATGTAGCTTCCCAAACGAGCAACAAGCGCGGAATCGCTTTCACATGTCAATTGCGGGGACCTCTCGAGTCTCGCCCTGTATCTTCCTGCATCCGGATACCAAACAGTCACAGATGAATTTGCGTTTGGTCTGATCAAGCCGCCTCAGGTTTCCTTGGAAAGGGGAGACTACAGTATTTACAGGGTCTCCTCGGGAAAGACCACCACGGACCGCTAGCACACAAGCTCGCCTATCTTTCGGAGGAGGAGACCTCATCTGTACTGGATCCCGAACGACCAACACAATGCGCATTGCCACCCTCCAATTCGCCCCCACCCTCGGCGCGGTCGACTCCAACATCCAACTCGCCAACAGCCTCCTCGAAACCTCCCGGCCCACCCGTCCGGACCTGCTAGTCCTCCCCGAACTAGCCTTCACAGGCTATAACTTCCCATCCCTGGCAGCCATTCAACCCTACCTGGAGCCCACTGCCTCTGGCCCCTCCACCCAATGGGCCATCACCACAGCCAGACGTCAACACTGCCATGTCATAGTTGGTTACCCGGAATGCCACACGGACTCTGAAACAGGCCAGACGACAAACTACAACGCTACGGTGACCGTCGCACCCTCGGGGGAGGTCCTGGCCAACTACCGCAAATCCTTCCTCTACTACACGGACGAGACCTGGGCTTCGGAAGGCTTCCTTGATACGCCTTCCCAACAGCCCTTTTTCCTCTCTCCAAACTTGGGCCAGTTGGGCAGTGTAGGCCACGGCATCTGTATGGATATAAACCCTTACAAGTTCGAAGCGCCCTGGTCGGCTTATGAGTTCGCCACCACGATGTTGAAGGCGAACGTGAAGTTGATCGTGCTGAGTATGGCCTGGCTCACTCGACTAAGCGAACAGGACCTAGCCATCGAGTCCGAGCGGCCGGATATGGAGACTGTGGCGTACTGGCTTGAGAGGTTCTATCCGCTACTGCATTCGGGGGTTGGTGAGGAAGTAGTGGTGGTTTTTGCGAATCGGTGTGGGACGGAAGGGAATCGGGTGAGCAATGGAAGCGTGCATGTTGAGAATGGGAAAGTGGAAGTGGAGGGGGGTGATAGGGTGTGCTATGCGGGATCTAGCTGCGCGATGAGGTTTCAGGGCGGACAGGTGAGGATGTTCGAGAAGACCGGGCATGAGGTAGCGATCTTGGGGAAGGGAGAGGAGGGCGTGCTGGTTGTGGATACGGAGCAGCCAGCGAGGTACCTGCTGCAGCAGAAAGCGGCGTGAAAGGCACTTTGCGTGGTTGTGGGATGTTTCTGAGCGAGGAGTCCGGGGTAGGCATGTCTAAATAGACGTAGATGATTGGCAGCACGGAAACACTTCCAATGGATGTAGCATTGACGGGTGATCGATTTGCTCGGCTCATGCTACACTCCAGCGGTTATATTCACTCGGAGCCCCCATCTCCGCCTCACAAACGCCATGAACCTCCGGTCTCATTGCTCGCTCATGCACCCCATCCCACTCGCACCACCCGCCGCTCCACCGTTGTCCACAATACTGATTGTCAAAGTCGGTAGCACATCGCGGGCGGGTTCTTCAGGGCGAGTTGTTCAGATGCCGAGGCGAGTCTTGCGCCAATGTCTCCTCTTGGCGTTGTATCTGTTACGTTGTACGCCGTTAGCCGCCATCACCAACCACCTTGCTGGCTGCGCTCGGTGTCGCGACTGTCGTACCTGATGGTGTTGCCGGTCCTCAGTCTGATCCACTGCGGGATCGGGCGGTTCTGCTTCTGCGCTCTTGCGAGCTTTTGCTTCGTGCGGAACGACTTGTGGGACTGTAGACCTCTTCATCAGCACAGATCGGGCGTTCGTATACCGACTAGTACGTACAGGCATCTTGACGGCTGTCGGCGATGGCCTTGAGTGTTGTGGTGTCGGTTCGCAGAGGTGAGGTCGCTGGCAATCGTAAATTTCGAAGATTCGGCGTTGTGGAGATGGCCTGCAGTGCTTGGCAGAGCGGAAGCGGCCGTTCCCGTGATCCCGACGTCTTCGAGTTTCCCGTCGAGAGCGACAGATTTGAGTGGGAGCAGCAATGCATGTTTGACACGACGTAGGATTGCGTGTAAACATTATGATCTAGACTCTCCTTACCCTCTATTCTCTATGCAATTCAACGCCACCAACGCCTACGCTAATCCCAGAAACAGTCCGGCTTGGCCCGGCTCAGACTTCATGCCTGTTGACCAGCTCATAGTGCTGATGCGCGCCCACTCGCCGCCAGAACGGCAGCCTTGATCTAAAAGACATCGTGCCCTTTCTAGGTGTATCCCCGCCACCAGATGTGAGCCGGCGGTACACCCACCATCCCAGAAATATTACGCTGAATCCCACGACGAATCCCAGGATAGTGACGAGTATCCAGTGCCGAGCTAGCTACGCAACGTGTCAGTATATCACATAGCATGAGGCAAGACGTTTGGACTTACCCAGAAGATCAGCCGCACATCCCACCTATGCCAACTATCTCCCTTGTGGTGCGTAAAGAAACTCCACGCAAACCCATTATATTCTTCCGGAAAGATCAACCTTAGGCGGCCACCATCCTTTCCATCCCCGATATTGAGTCCATCGGACATCCAATGCAGCCACATCACACTTAGGAAAAGCGGGCCCGTACTCCCCATCACGGTGATATACGGCAGTAACCAACTCCGATCGTACTCCTTGATCCTCTCGGTCACGCGCATGAAGAACGGATGCCGCGGCACCGCACCCATGACATCGTTGCTGATACCCGTCGGTATCGTCCTGCGCACGAAAGCTGGGTAGCCAAGTAGAGGCTCGAGGGAGCGGTTACAGCCGTCGTCGAGGTCTATGTACACGCCACCGTAGTGCGCGAGCACGAAATAACGTATCGCGTCGGCGCGTTGGATGGGGTAGTAATAGTTGGCGTAGGTCTCGTAGAACCAAGCGTACTCTTTTTCAATAAACTCCAAGCCCATCTTGTCGGTCCATAGCTTGTACTCCCATCCCTCAATCTCCGGATGCAGCGCGATGCAGCTGGCTTGCGCTTCCTGCCATACTGGCGGGATGGAGGCGTTTTTGTACGTTTGGTGGACGATCCGGGGGATTATCTGCGCTTTGCTGTCGTGTGTGTTGGACCCGGGAGCGGGGAGCTCGGCTTTGGTGATCGCATCCTCGGCGCCGTCGACGACGAGGAGCGTGAGGAGGGTCCAGACCTGGTTGACTAGGAAGGCGAGGACAGCGAGATTGAAGAGGAGGAAGAGGAGGACTCCGCGGCGCATGGTGATGCTGCGGGAGCCGGAGTTACAGGTTGGTTCGGCGGGGGCGGGTGCGGGGGGTATGGAGGAAGTATCTCGTTCACCACCTCGGAACAGGCTATCGATGCATGGTAGTCCGCATAGGTGGAGGCAACCTCAACGAAGCAAGATCAATTGGGGAGTCGCAAAGGAAGACGCGCACGATGAGGTTGGCTTGGCAGGCTCGGCTCAATCTTACATATCCGTCCGTCTTCCGAGTCCAGGGTCCAACCATACCTGTAAACCCGATTAAACATACAGCACACCGTACAATCCCAGTACGCCTCTAACGAATACCATGGCATCTTCCGCAGATCGCAAAAACACACCTCCCCTAGTCTCCATCTGCACTATCATGTCTCACTGGCATCCGGCCAAGGACCCGTCTGTGCTCCCGCTTTCTCTCTTACATACAGCTCGTGCAACTCCGTCGTATTCGCTCGAAGCGTCTGCAGCACCTCGGTATCGCCGACCCTGGAGGCCTCCTCAATGACCTGTCGCGCTTGCTGGAGAAAGCCAAAGCTCTTCTCTATCGACACCGTGCCGGACAGGAGATGGAGTGCTTTGACCGTGGCATACGTCGCTGAGGCAGACTCAGCATCCTCAGCACCCTGCTACATCACCCGGCGTTGCTTACGGCAGTACGGTTGCCGGAGAATCTCGACACATATATGCCGGCACTCGACTAAATTGCACCGTCGATACTCCCTCCGCGCCTGAGATGGTGACGGTCAGCGGAAACCTTCTCCTCGCGCGGCTGTCGTGTACGGACGCCTACTCACCTCCTCCAGCATTTCGTGGAACATCTTCGCTTGGCGTGGCATGCCATCGGGAAGTTCGGACTGCGCATAGATAGCCTCTGGAGACTCTTCTCTCCGCCCCAATGATGCAGGCGCAGGAACAGGAGGCGGCGACGGATCCGACGCCTACGTGCTAGGCGGAGTTGTGTCCGAATCCCCTTCGTCGGATGCCAAAGAAAGCTTGCTCACACCGGGAATCAGTTCGCTCGCCATTGCAGTATAACAGTTGGTGTTGTTATTATTATTGCTGCGACGAAAGCATCACACCTTCAAGAACATGGCATTCTACTGGTGACAAGTGCGAGAGTGTCACTCTCATCTTTCCCATTCTGCAGACACGTCATGTACGGGTGCGTCCAGTCTGCATCGGGCACACTTACTAGTACAACGACTGGAAGCTGATGACCGCAAATGCGGTCCGAGCTTCACGTGGTGATATGCGTTATGCGGCACCATCGTTACGTAGTTTCTTTGGCATCCCGCACTGTGGACCAACATCTCCACTCGCGGCCATTCGCCGGTTTTCTTTGCATTCGAGCCGGCTTTCAGAAGAGCTCGGAATGTTGCTGATCCGCCGCGAAGTCACGTGTGTCGAATTTCTCGAAGCCGCCATTGGCACCGGAGGTAGACCAAGATCGGTCTCTACCGGGGGACGTTCTAACGGTTCTCTCCCATGGACCTTCTCCACAGGATTTCGGGCCGAAGACAAGGACTGATCGGCCCGAGCCTTCAACGTCTCGAGCGCTCGATGCACCCACACCCAGTGCGACGCTTTCAGCAAACACCACAAAGAAATCACTGCAATACTCGGCTTACGGAGGGTTGTCTAAGCGCGCCGAAGCAGCATGCGTATGCGAAGTAAGCTGCATTTCGACGGTCAACGATGAGGGGCGCCTGTCTCAGTTGCTACTCCCCGGCAACGATCCACCACTCGGCCCACGCTGCGCTGCCATCTTCATGATCTTCTCCATGATGGAATCGTCTCCGGCACCCATGATGTCCGCCACAGTCTTCAGCATCGCGTCCTCCATCTCCCAATACTTCCCTTGATCCGAGTAGATCAGCTTGCCTTGGTACGTCTCGTCCGCCATGAGCAGCGCCACGGATCTGGCGACGACGTCTGGTGACTGCGTGGCGTGGCCGGCAGCCTCGACGACTCCCTTGGGCACCATACCGGTCTCTGTCAAGCCTGGAGCGAGACTGTTGATACGCAGAGGCAGTCCCGAGCCCTCCAAATTCGGCACCATGCCGCGCATGAAGCCGAGGACGCCATGCTTCGCCGTAGTATAGTCCGCGATGCGGAAGCGCTGGAAACACGTTGCTGAGGCTGTGAGTACGATACTGCCTCCTGCTGGATCCTGATGCCGCAGGTGGTGGAGTCCGAGGTAGGCAGTGTTGACTACGGCCTTGAGGTTCACGTCGAGGGCCTCGTGGTTGGGTTCGAGGAGCTTGCCACTTTCATCGAGCTTGTCCTCCAAGTAGTCTGCGCGGCCAGAGACGCCGGCCTGTATAAGCAGCTGGTCAGCTAACAATGGTCTCCAGTGTCGATCTTAGGATGAAGGTACATTGGCAAAAGCGTGATTGATGCGGCCATGGCGCTCTTTGGCATGATCGAACAACGAGACGAGGTCAGACCACTGCTTGACGTTGGTCTTGACGAAGGTGAGCCGGTCATGTTCGATAGGCAGCGGGTTGATGTCGCCTGAGACCACCGAAGCGCCTAGCTCTAGGAGGAGCTTTGTTGTCGCTAGACCAATGCCGGACTGCACGAAGGTGGTTTTCAGCGTGGCTCATTCGAGAAGCAGTATATTCATCCGACCCACGACGGCCAGAGGACGTGATCGTAGGAACGATGGATGTTTGACTTACCGAACCACCTACCGAAGGTCAGCGGGATACAGAGCAAAGAGAGATCGCATTCTCTTACCTGTAAGTACTATGACTTTGCCTGTCAGGGACTGTATGTTCTCATCCTTGATCGTGAGGGCTGCCATCTTGCTATAATGTGCAGAAGTGTATATATTCCCACCGCCTACTTCGTGTTTAAGACGGGAAGTGTATGACTTCAGCTTTGTACCTACGATTGAGTCCCTGATACCCCTCAAAAACTACATGTAGGGCGTCGTGGGCGGGTGATGGTCAGCTCTGTCTCTGTACCTGTACGGCACCACCACGGGAACCGAAGCGTCACCCCGCCGCAACCGCGTCCCAGCTTACCAAGATTAACGACCATCCTGCGGCATGCATGCCGAGGGGCCCATCGAGGGAAGCATACATTATTGGAGCAGCAGACGGCGAGACGCGTCCAAAGGAAGGAGGGGCGGGAAGGTGGTGAAGGACTCGCTTTCGCTTGACCCCTGCCTGTTGGTGCCCTGTGAGATCCTGCCGCACACACTTTAACCACAACACACTCCGACCTTATAAAAACCAAACTCCTTGGTCAACTCAACGAGAGCATGGGAGCACGTCCATAACTCAACGGGTGTCTCGACAAAGTATGGACCATGCTCACCAGTTGATGGGCGCTGGCCTGGCCGACCGCTACTTCAACCCAAACGCCAACGCGACAACTGGCGGCTTCCACACATACTTCGAGAGCCCCACGGCACTCCTCGCCGTCGGCTTGTTCGTACTGCTCCTCCTCACTCGTGCAGCGAGCAGCCAACGTGTCGCTCCCACGAAGGTCAACGATGAAGGCGTCCAGAGGCCACCCGCGGTTCCGTATGCCAACAACGTCCCCTGTTACCAGCAGACAGAAGAGGGCGTTCTAACATCATCGATACACATAGGTCCTGGCTACCGCTGGTCGGTCATATACCGAACATGGCCTACGACGCCGACGGCTTCGTCAAGGGTCTACGTAGCCGTTTCAAAACCGGTGTCTTTTCGCTCAACTTCTTCGGCGGACGCCACAACATCGTCTACAGCCCTAGCCTCGCCACAGCGCTCATGAATCAGAAACAGCACGTGGCAAATTCCGAGGAGGTCTCCCGCCGACTGCTCAACGTGATCTTTGGCTTTCCCAAGACGGAGCTCCACAAGTACGACGAGTCTCTGCCAGAGATGATGGCCTGCTACAAGCACCTTCTCAGCGAACCGAGCCTAGGCGACATGGTAACCCAGACTGCCCGGCGGCTCCAAAGTAACATCGTAGACTTGGTCACGGGTAACGAGAGTCTCGTCGATCAGACGCCGTGGGAGAAGACGAGCAACGTGAATATCGCGATGAACAAGTCCGGCCAGCCAGTGGTGGAAGCAAGCTTACTACCTCTAATCCGCGACTACATAGCTCACACCGCGAATCCCTCCCTCATCGGCTCGGACTTCTTCGCCAACTACCCGGACTTCCTGGATGACCTGTGGGTATTGGATCGTGGCTTCCTGCTCCTCGCCACGGGCTTACCGCGCTGGATCCCACACCCGACACTCACGCGGGCGCACATTGCCCGGAAACGCATGCTCGACAAGCTGGAGACGTTTCACCGTGCTATGGAGAAGCACGCAAACGGTGAAGACGCGGGTACGGATTGGAGTTCTCTCGATGATGTCGGGTCGTTGGTCAAAGCTCGTATGGCGGTGTATCGGAAATACGACATGAGCATCCGCGCACGCGCAGCGATCGAGCAATCGCTTCTTTGGGCCGGCAATGCGAACTCGGACACATTGATCTTCTGGATGGTCAACCGCATCTATGCCGATCAGGCGCTACTCGAGATGATCCGGGAGGAAACTGCTCCATATATCACCGCCGTACAGCCGCCTTCCGACCTGCCAATTGCTGAGCCGCCGCGCTTGGAGAAGTTCGACGTCGATGGTCTCTGCAACCATTGCCCTTTGCTGAAGAGCTCATACATTGAATGCCTGCGCCTGGACACTGCTCCCTGGAGCTTCAGAGTCATCAAGGAAGACTTTGTCCTGCAGGGTCGACAGAAGGATGCGGAAGGCTGGCTGCTGCGCAAAGGCGACTGTGCCCATATAGCACATGACCTGCACAGCACTGACCCGGAGTACTTCGACGATCCCACGGTGTGGCGAGCGGATCGACACATCAAGTATGAGGGCGATGAGAAGCGCGCCGTCGCCGATATGGGCTCGATCCGGCCTTTTGGTATGTTGCTGTGCGTGTGATAATGTAACGCTGATACTGATGCTCGTGCCAGGTGGCGGGTCCAGCATGTGTAAAGGTCGCACTTTCGCCTTCAAGCAGAGTATGATGTTTGCTGCGGCTATTGTGTCGATGTGGGACATCGAGCCTGCTGGCGGTGGGCCGTGGAAGATGCCGCGCCATAGGAAGTCCACGGGCGTCTATAACACGAATGACGATACTCGTGTTTGGGTGAAGCGCAGGCAGCTGAGCAGGCCGCAATAAGTATGTGAAGCAAGACTGCCGGCTGGTGGATCGGTCCCGTTTGATGCTCAGTAGTCTGACTCCATCTCCTCCATGATGGTCTGGTTGAGGACTCCTCTGCTACGCTTGAACTTGCGCGTGCTCTCGGACGTACTCAGATAAGAAGGCGAGAGCTGGGTTGGCGACGAGGCAATTGGCGAGAGCGGACCGGCAGTAATTAGTGGTGCTTCGGCCTTTGCCTGCTCTCTGCGCTTCGCCTCGCGGTACTCCTTGGCTGTGCGTACCGGGGGTGCACCCGACTTTGTGTCGAGACGCAGAAGCTTGAAGAGCAGGCCGGAGAGATAGCGCTGGACCAGACCGAGAACGATCCCTACAAGAGCGGCGATGCCAAGATAGATATATACCGTCTGCGAGCTTCGTCAGTATCTGTGCGCTCTTCCCGCCCGCGTCGAGTCGCACTTCAAACCTGCCGAGCAGCTCGAACGGTGCGATCAAGCATGCGAGAAGGAAGCGTCCAAGGTAGATCAGTGGCTGTAGTAGGAAGGCAAGCGGTCGGTACAGGAACCTGAGGGCGAAGAGAATGGCGAGGGCCGCATAGTAGGCGACGTAGGCAATCGGGTAGCAGATGTACCAGAGAACCGTGATGGTGATTGCAAGGTAGATGTTCATTTGCCCTGTGCCTTCGTCGGGCTGCTCGCCCATTGCACCCTCATTGACCGGTCGTCGTCGTGGTGCGTTTCGTGGCCGTGGTCGGATCAGTCCATGTGTCAGTTCACATGCGCAACCTTTCTCTTTCCCGCGATATGCCTTGTAGATGTCGTGTGCTTACCAGTCTGCGCCTGGGAGATATTGTTTCTGTACTTCTTGTGTCGCCCACTATGCGGTGACCCGCCGGAACGACCGCGCCTTGCCGAGAGCCCTACCTATGTAATCGCCCTGGGAGGGGTGAAGAGGAAGTATGGGCAACAGTCAGAGCCAGAATGAAGAGTCGAACTCGCCGGTGTCTGGGAAGAGAGCGCAGCAGACACAGCGGGCGGGGGAGGTGTCGCGAGATGCGTGGAAACACGATGTCCATTCACGAGGCAAAAGCAACTATCCTCCCGCACCCACGGCCACTCTTCTGCCGACCGCACCTTCCACCGCAACCTCCACCTCCAACGTCCACGTCACGCAAAGTGCCGCTTCGTCACACCACCCCCGGGTGAGGTCGACCACATCCGCCGCACCCAGACTGAAAGCCGAGGAATCCACCTCGAGTCAGAAGTCGGATATATCAGCCATGGGCCAGAGCGAGAGCAGAGAGCAGGGGAGACCACCGAGTCGCTCGCAGACACTGCCTCCGCCTGCTACAGAGAGCCAGAGGCCTGCTCCGTCACCTTCCTCACGACCGGTAGACGTGCCGCATGCAGGCGAAGAGTACAACGAGCAGGACGTCTTCCAGCCTTCTGGCGTGCCGGAGGAGTCTGCCTTCGGGATTGGCGCGTCGACCAGATACGACAGGCCGCCGAGACTGCCCCTACCGATCGAGGAGGAGCTTCACACACCCGGCTCGCCCATCTTGTCGGCGATAGACCTGCCGCTCACGCACACCGACAGCGATGGAGTCATACCTCGTAGGACGAGTGTGCTCAGTTCGACGACGGTGGATGATGACGAAATCGGCGACGACATGTTCGCAAACGAGGCACAGTCGCTCGCGCCCACCGTACCGACGCTGATCTCGTGGCGAGGCGACTCGGACAAGGTGTACGTGACGGGTACGTTCGTCAACTGGGAGCGCAAGATCAAGCTCAATCTAGACAAGGAGCATGGCGGCTATTCTGCGGTCGTCAATCTCAAGCCGGGCACGCACCATCTCAAGTTCATGATCCGTGGCGACCAGACCACATCCGACGACTACCCTACCACGGTCGATTACGCCGGCAACTTCGTGAACTACATCGAGGTCGTCGCGCCACCGGTACCCACCACCGAGCAGGAACCCGCACCAGCCGAGCCGGCACCAATACCAGGAGCCTTACTTCCCGCAGGCGAAGTTACGGTTACGGGTGAGCCAGCCGCGAGACCGATCGATATCCGCACGGCTACGCGCGCACCCGAGACAGCTATCGGTTTGCCGTCCACGCCACAGGGAGCGGTAGGGAACGACGGCACGCAGTCTGTAGCGCGCGGCGGGCCTGCTGATGCGCTTCGAACGGAACAAGCCCAGCATCAAGAACGTCGGCCTACCGCGCCACCCAGGCAGCGAGTGCCGAGACCAAAATACACGTCGGAGATACCGGCCTTCCTGCTGGATCTCGACGGCAACAACACCGACGACGGGCGTAGTGATCGCGCGAAGAGAGTCGAGCAGAATCTCCCGCAGCCGCCCACGCTGCCCATGTTCCTTGGCAAGAGCATCCTCAACGGGCAGATGCCGCACAAGGACGACGCGAGTGTGCTGCTGATGCCGAATCACACCGTCCTGAACCACCTTGCTACGAGTAGTATTAAGCACGGTGTCCTCGCTACCAGCGGCACCACGAGATACAAGCGGAAGGTGAGAGTGAGAAAGGTGGCGGAGATTATGGCCGCATGCTGACGACTTGCAGTTCCTTACGACGATCATGTACAAACCAACCACTACCAGCGACGGCTGAGCCGTTGACGGTGTCTTCGCAGAACTATCGGCACTTCCAGCATTTGATAGAGCTTCATCCGCCGATCTTGGAGCACGGAGAAGACGATGGCTTCGATTATGGACCGAGTCTCTCGCGGTTGATACATCCACTTCAAACGGATAACAGGGCGTAAATAGATACCCGCACGAAGCTATGCCATAGATGCAGGTCCAACAGCACTGCAAAGCCATCCATTGTCCCATACCGCTACCGCTAGACTACATGCGCTCGTCCATAAACGCTGTAATATCATCGAGCGCCTTCTGCGTCTCGGGCGTACCACCCTCACCGGGCGGGAACAAAGTAAAGCCATGAGGGGCGCCTTCTGATGCGTAAGCGGATGGTCATGCGCGAAGCTCAACGATGATACATACCAGGGTAGGCCTTCAGGAGGCTCTCGGCACCGCTCATCCTCCATTTCGCGCTCATCAACACGCTATCATCCAGCAAGCAGTCCAGTGTCCCGACGACGAAGAGCGCGGACGGCAACTTCATCTTGCTGAGATCGGCAAAGAAGGGGCTAATCCACATGTCGCGTCTCTGCTCGGGAGTCGTTCCCGGAAGGTAGGCGGCGATGAACCTGCGCCTGTCAGTGCTATGATCAAGCCCCCAAAAATGGAAGGAGGGCTCACCTCTGCATTATTTGAACATCAAGCACAAGGGGCAGATCGAATGTCCAAGCATGTGGCAAAAACCCACTCAAATCATAAGCCCCAAAATTCAACACCAGACCCTTGAAAGCGAACTCCGGCCTCGTCTTGAGTAAATGGAAACAAGTCACCACACTCAAATGGCCGCCCGCGGAGTCCCCTCCCATGAACACCAGCGGCGCGCCGTACTCTGCCTCCGCGTGATCGACCAGGTACTCGCCGACGTCGAAGCAGTCCTCGTTCCCCTGCGGGTAAGGGTGCTCGGGCGCGAGCCGGTAGCCGACGGAGACGACGGCGAGGTGCGAGTGGTCGGCCCAGTACTTCAGCATGACGTCCTGGTGGTGCTCGCTTTGGAGCACCCAGCCGCCGCCGTGGATGTGGTAGAAGACGCCCTTGGGCGGGGAGGCGTGGGAGGGGAGGAAGACGCGACAGGGGATTGGGCGGGTTGGGTCGCGGGAGGGGATCGTGATGTTTTTGCCGGAGTCCAGGACGACTTGTGAGGGCCGTCAGTGGTGGCTGCGTACCGGGTGAAGGTAGAAGCTTCTTCTTGATCGTACCTGGCTTCGGTAATGCGGTCTCGCCGTTCCATCGCATTTGTCTGTACTTCTCGGCGCCTACCTCCCACCCTGTGTGAAGTGTTAGCACTGCATGGTCTCCCAGAGTATGCTATGGCTAGACTAACACCTTGGCCCGCCTTCCATGATCTTGATGAGCCTGTCGTTGAAAGCGTGTGTCTGCTCAGAGATGGCCTTTGGCTCGAATCTGTTATACGTGGGTGTGTTGGTCAACTGGTGTTCCGACGAGTTCCTCGGTATTTCGACACATACTTGCTCGGATCGAGCGTGAGGTCTGACGTTAGAGGCATGCCGAGTTACGATCGCAGTTTAGACGAGGGACAATCGAGTACGTAGACTGCTTCTATGCTGCGACTAAGCTCGCGGGCGGTCGCAAGTGATGCTATTCCGCTCTCAGCATCAACAGAGACAGGTTAAGTGGGGGAAGGTACGAATTCCGAGGTCGGAGATGCAGTGCTAGCTATACACCACCCTCAATTACAGCAACTCTGTCGCCACAGCAAGCTCCCCGAAGAGACAAACCGCCCCTATAGCCGCTCAAGTGACCGATTCTGCAACTATACCGCAGGAAAGGGATTCACTGGCGCCGTCTCCGCCGTCTCGCTCGCTTGCCTGACCTCCTTTCGCACGATAACCTCGATACCGCCCGTATTCGCAGGACCATCCGTCGATGGTGTTGAGTGTGAAGCAGACACGTTTGAGTGTACCGCCGAGTGCTGCCCGCCCATGCTGAACAGGGCAAGACCATCCTGTGCCACCGACGGCTTTCTCTTGAGGATTGATGCCATGCGGCCGATCACCGAAGGTCGCTCCTCGCTCACTCGGACCTTCTCAATATCCGTGTTCACGGCAGTCTGTCTTCTCGGCGACACCCTGGGTGCATTCTCGTGCTCATCGATCGTCTCGAGCAAGTTCACAGTCTTCGGCGACAATGCATCAGTGATGGATGTTGTCCTTGAAGCCAATGAATCCGACAGCCACGAAGAAGTGGAGCTCTTGCGCTTGAACATGAGCTTGGCTTTGCTTCCAAGCGAGCTGATCGTTCCAGACACGGAGTGCCGCGGAGTATAGCCAGGCTTTAAGCTCGGGAAGAGCTTGTCGAAACCCATAGCGAGCAAGCCGGCGCGGTACATAGCGACGGCGTCCTTACCCAGGCCGAAGAAGATGAAGATGAAGAAGCCACCGGCGAGCCAGATGTAGGCTTCGGGTAGAACGCGGCCGTTGCTGGGCATCATGTAGATCATGCTGAACTGTGCCGGATCGTGCAAAGCGCTCCAGCTGTACTTCTCGCGAGCTTGCGCCAAGTTCTGGCTGAGGGTGTAGGCTTGCAACGGCACGAAGGTGACGACCAGGACGATGCAGAAGATGTAGAGGCGCAGGAAGCGGTTCTTGCTCATGTTGCTGCTTGCTAGGATGGAGCCCATTGCTACGCGATAACGGCAGAGTCGGACGAGGATGACGACTGCAGGACGTGTCAGTAGCTGTAGCAGGGGATAATTTCGGTTGGCCTGCACTCACTTGCGTAGTACGCATCTACCAGTGTCCAGAGAAGCGGCGGGATGTCCATGAGCAGAACAGTGACCCAAGTCTTGCTGACAGAGGCAACGCAGCCGGCGATGCCGAAGAGGAGGTAGCGTGTCGGTTGGTCGATGTAATGGAACAGCATTTGCAGAGCCGGGAAGCCGAGACAGAATGAAAAGTCGATGGCGTAGTCTCGTATCCGCTGTGCTTTGCTCTTGACCAAGGTCGCGCGGCTGGTATCGATGGCGTTCGCCAACGCCCTCAGCACGGCCGCGAGCGCTGCTGGAGCGGCCACGGAGAAGGCGATCTGTAGCTTGACTTCGACGTCGCAGAGGCCGGAGCCGTTGTACCAGTGCGCGATGTCATCGTTTGGCCACAGCAAAGCGTTGATGAAGGATTGCAGGTTGATGAGTATTGTCCAGGCCACCAGGAATGTGGCGCCGATGTTGCGGTTGCGGAGGTGCCAGCACATGGGCGACAGTAGTAGGAGGATGACGAGAAGGCTCATCGAGGCGAGAGCGATGGCTGCTGGGTATGGTGATGTGGTCGTCATGGGTGGGGAGGCTGCTGTACCCGCTTGGTGTGCAAGGAGGGCGGAAATCGGTGCCATCGCAGCTGTGTCTTCGTGCCGTCGTTTGCTGGTCGAGGAAGCTCTTGTCGCTGCGACCTTGTCGTTATGCTGTCGGTCTGAAGTACCTGACGATCGGTCCACTGATCTCCAGTATCTGCTCTTGCAGGAGAAAGAACGCAAGTGCAGCAACAACAAGAACGGTGAGGATGTAGAAACGGAAAGCTGGTGTGCAAGCTCGTAGACTGGTCAATAGTAGAATAGCCACCAGTGCGATGTCAATGAGCACGACGGTCAATAAGACCGTCTCTTCAATAGCTGTTAATGTGAACATGTCTCGAGAGACAGACCAACCTTTGCAATAGGGAGTGAGGATGCGCAGCACGCACGATGGAGCTGTGAGTCGCCATGTTCGTGTTCGTTAAACATGTTGTTCGAGTGGCGGTGGTGCGCTTTTGGGTGTCAATAGACTCTCCGCTGGCTTTGCCAATATAATGTTTCCGCCACAGCTTTGCGTGGCAAGACGGCGGTGCGGCAACGCCTTCGGTGCATGTGCTCGTGGTGCTACATGCATTGAGTATGCTAGCTATTTGGATTGAGTCGTCATGAAAATCATAAGCCGTACGGTAACGACTGAACCTGCCCGAGCCGCTGACTCGCCGCAGCCGCGTTCTGTCGTTGCACCAAATGCATCCTTCCGCGAACGAAATCCAGTAGTCTATCGCCCAAGCTGCAGTGCATCAAGTTGTCGTGATATGCTGCAGTACCATAATGAAACGTCGCTAGATCGTCTTATCGTCATCTGCGCCTCTGCAGACCAAGCGCGTATCATGTCGCAGGTCTCCTAGTTGACAAGAAGCCCTCCTCCAGCCCGGGCGTCGATATCGTGTCTAGCAAGCCCGAATTACAACATATCCACAGACTCGACCTTGCCTCCTCAGGGTCCATCTGAAACCCTGAAATCATTGCTGCCGCCCTGCTAAACCAGGCCGCCAAGACGCACCGGCAGCTTCGTGTCTTCACCTTCGTCCTCTTCTTGCACGCCGCCGCTAACGGACGAGTCGCTCACTAAATTTTTCTTGTTCCGGCCATCTCTCGACCACTTGGCTTTCCTATGACGATTAGTAGGCGTTACAGGAGATGGAGGCAGCGAGGCCAGCTACGTAGTTCGGGTGTCGAGCTTCGTTAGCCTTCGCCGGGTTGCGCGCCAAGTCGCCTTTCTGTCGCCGAGACCTACACCGGGTCATGGCGTACAGGCAGTGGTCGAGAGGGCGGAGGCAGGACCAAGATGCTAAGCGCCCTTGGGATCGAGATTCAGGGATGATCGGCATCAGTGTCAACACCTTGCCTGACGCCTCGCATGCTTTCCGCCCGTTGTAGGATAATGCTTCATGCCTCATAGGGACTGTATGCCAACGACCGCGCACTCAATACATACTCGCCCGCCCCAGCGTTTCCAACCGGAAACCCATACCAACCATCGCCCGAGCATCAAGCACGCCCCGACCATCAAAGACCCATCTAGGTTCCCGCACGGTCTTGGAGATATGCGCCCAGTCGATCGGCGTGGTGGTGTCCGTCTTGGCTGACGTGCCAGTAGTGCTGGACGATCGACATACGACGCAGTCGGCAGGGCAGGGCGGTTCCGGTAGGAGTCTGGTAGTGAGATCTGGTGATAGAGGTGAGAGCTTGGGTGTGCGCGGTGGTGTGGGAGGCTTATTGATGGTGGCTCGCTTGGGGTTGGGAGTGAGATGGAGGATGTCGGTAGGTGTGGCACCGTCGTAGGTTTCCGCCATGGTGACCGGCTTCGACGATGTGAAGGGTTTGCTGTTTTTGAACATATCCCAATCCGCTAGGATGAGCACGGCATTGCTGTCTGTGCACGCGGTGTAAGGGTCAGAGACCACTCTGACCGGCCCGTCCGGCATGCTGACGGCATATTCTCGCTCGAGGACGCTGAGCTCCCGCCTGATGTCGGCCTCACTGCAGAGGGGGTCGTAGATGGTGATGCTTTTTGGCCCTTCTTCGAGTAGGATACGGATCACATCCAGGGCAGGCGACTCCCGTGCGTCTCCGGTGTTCTTCTTGAAAGCATAGCCCAGAATGGCAATCTTCTTGCCACGCAAGGAGTTATTGAGCGAGGCAATCACATGGCGTGCAAATCGGTCGCGCTGGAAATCGTTCATCGTGAGGACTTGCTGCCAGTACGCTGCGACCTCCGGCAACCCGAGGGACTCAGCAAGATAGGTGAGTGATGCAATGTCCTTCCGAAAACATGATCCACCGAAACCCAGGCCAGCCTTTAAAAATTGTGGACCGATTCTTGGGTCCAGCCCGATGGATTTCGCGATCTCACCGACGTCTGCATCGGTCCTCTCACATATCGCGGATATGGAGTTGATGCTGCTGATGCGTTGGGCGAGCATAGCGTTCGCGGCCAGCTTGCATAGCTCGGAAGACCAGATACCGATGGGTGCTATGCGCGAGCGTGGCACCCAAGCAGCGTACAGGTTGGCGAGGGCTGCTGCTGCACGGTGCCCAGAGATCGTGGACTCGCAGCCGATGACCACGCGATCGGGCTGCATGAGGTCGCGGATAGCTGTGCCTTCTGACAGGAACTCAGGGTTTGACAGGACGGGAAACACTACGCCGGGACGGTGGGCCTCCATCTGCATGATAATCAGCACGTCGTTACGTGTATGGTGAATTAAAGCGTACGATGTCTTTGATCAGCTGGCCAGTCTTGCACGGCACCGTCGACTTCTCGACCAGGATACAGCCGGCCTTCGCATGCATGGCAATGTCGCGACAGGCGCCCTCCAAGGCGGCCATGTCGGTAGCCCGACCAGCACCGACGCCACGTGTCTTCGTAGGCGTATTGACGCTTATCAGGCACATATCTGCCTCTTTGATGGTCGCGATGCAAGCTGTAGAGAAGAAGAGGTTGGGCTGACGCGCCGCATCGATCGCTTCTCCCGTCGCGCTGTCACCTCTTCGTCTCACTTCTGCAGCGCCATCCCTGGCTATCCGCACCACGTCCTCCAAGCCAGGCTCGTGGATGGGGAGGTGCCGGCTCTTCCAGGCGTCGATCCGCCCTTGATCGCGGTCCACCACGACAACCCGAATGTGAGGATTGTGCAGCGCAATGACGGCCGCCGTTGGTCCGCCTGCGCGAGCCGAGCGTCAGTCTTGCCCTCTGCTATCTGACAGCACACTGCATCACGTACCGACATAACCGGCACCGATGCAGCAGATAGTGCGAATAGGCACGTTTGAGGCGGTCTCGGGATGTAGGATATCAGGTAGCGCCGTGTGGTAACGAGAGGGTTGAGGCGTGCCGACTCGCTCCGGGAGTGCGCCCATGTCCATCGCGTCCGCTGGTATCGAGTAAGCTTGCGCGAACATGGACATATCTGATGGCGTTCCGGGTCCCGAGCTCGAGTCGACCGCGCTGTCATCCGACCGGCCAAGCGATGGAGTCTGGTACATTGTCGTATCGGATCGTGGCGGTGGAGTGCGACTGCTCGTACGTTCGCGCGTAAATCAGTGCTTGCTACGCGCGTTCGCGTGTGGAGGCGCGGGTGCAGGTGTAGGCTGTGGAACGTGAAATACACCTGCCTGCTTCGCCAGTATCCGGTGAGTAGTGTTGAGGAGGATGTGCACACAGCAGCGCAGAAGCTGCGATGCGCCTGAAATATATTGTCATCGCGAGCCGCGAGACGTTCCTGCCGTGACATCTGGAGTGGCCTCTGGGCCGACAGTACGTCGCTCTTGCTGATGCAGCTTCTTTGCCCAGCGAGCCAATCACATCGCGTTGCGCTGGAGCGTGCGGTGGAGTTCGTCAGGACAACGAACGAAGGTATGCAGCCCCGTGTCTTCAACGAGTGGACATGCTGGGAGCATATGATGTCGAAGAGTTCGCCCGACATGTCAACAGCTCATCGCTGTCATGCGATCGAATCTTCGTCCCCATCCATTCATCATCGCCGTCGCCGCAAGCTTATTATCCCTCCAGCCCGCTGCACCTCGCATCGCAGAGGCTCGTCGTCCGTCACACCCAGGAAATCCATGATAACCGCATGCGCGCAGGTCCGGTCGTGCCTGCCTTGACATCGCGTGTGTCTATTCTGGAAGGAGGTCGCGTAGAAGCAACAGAGGCAACGGACGGCCAGCACCATCCAATCGCCGAAGACGACCGTCGACCGGCGCGAGCTCTATTTCACGGCAGCCATGGCCGAAATTGAACCTCACTTCGCTCCGGGCTTCCCAAGGAGTGACTTCCCGAGACAGCTGGTATGAAATAAGGCAGACTCCGGCTTCAAAGGGGATATCGCGCTGACAGCACGGCAGTACGTAGCAGGACTTTCCTTACCTGACCTTGACGCCAGAGCACCCAAATCCCCTGCCATTGCGAAATTTTTGAAGACGCAACGTCACCTGGGCGTTGCCTCAGATGCTCTCGCCACGCTTCTTCCTATCCAACTCATCCCTCGAGATCGACCATACTGACTATAGGCATTGAATAGCATCGGGAAGAAGGTACTCCTCGCTACCGAGTCGCTTGGCCCCGTCAATGGCGTTAGTCGAACGACGGGCATGCTCGTGGAGTACCTGCGCAACAATGGCGTGAATGTCGCCACCTGCGCACCGTCTTACCAGGGGCAACCCATCATCGCCAACGAGCCGAAGCCAACCAGACAGCCCATTGTCAATCCAGAATGGATACGCTCGATCGAGGCGAAATCGTCATCACTAGCCTCACGAGCTATCGGTGGATCGTGGCAATTCCACTTCGACCGCGAAGGGGTCAACAGTCCACGAACGCAGTCTTCCTTGCAGGTGCCGTCGCCATCGAAGCGGACTCTTATGATCCGGCGCCGTAAAAGCGGCGAAGGCATCAAGAAGCCGGAGAACGACGCGCTCAGCCGAAGCAACTCGGAGTTCCGCCTCCAAGGCTACCCTCTACCGTACAACCCGGACTTGACCGTCGCCTACCCTTTCCGGCTCGGCGTGGTGTACGACAAGACATTCATGCCCGACATCATCTACTTGGCGAGCCCGGCGTCCGTCGGGTTCCAGTTCCTTGTCCAGCTGCGGCAGATTGACAGTGCACCACCAGTGTTCCTCAACTTCCAGACAGACCTCGCTGCATATGCCGAGATCTTATTCCCGCCGCCGCTTGACCGGTATGGTGTCTACCTACTGTCTCTCGTCCAGGGCTACTTGTTCCGCGCTCCCTCCGTACGCACCATCTTCTACCCTTCGGCTTATGTGCGCAAGTACATGGAACGGACAGGTGCGCCATCGGAGAAAATGCGACAGCTAGGCAGAGGTGTCGACACCGAGCTTTTCCACCCTGAACGTAGGGATGAGGCGTACAGAAAGGAAATCGCACCCGATGGCGAGATCATCTTCGCCTGCATCTGCCGCATAGCGCCGGAGAAAGGATTCGAGTTCTTGGCAAAAGCAGCGAGGAAGCTGAAAGAAACTGGGTTGCCTTTCAAATTGCTCATAGTAGGCGGGAACAAGAACCCGGCAGTCATGCAAGAGGTCAAAGACTACTTCGACGGTCTCGAGAACGAAGTGATCTTCACCGGCATGCTGCGTGGCGCCGCACTTGCGCAGAAGTATGCCACCGCGGACATCTTCCTGCACTGCTCCATCACAGAGACGTTCGGACTCGTGGTCCTCGAGTCCATGGCATCTGGTGTGCCAGTCATTGCACGCGATGAAGGGGGTCCGTCGGAAACAGTCAAACACGGCAAGTCCGGCTTCCTGGTCCCACCGCACGATCTCGACGCTTTCGTGAAGTACGCTCGGCAATTGGCGAACGATGCCGCGCTGAGAAGCGAGATGAGGGAGAACGCCCGTCTGCAGGCACTCGATACCACCTGGGACAAGATCAACAATCAGGTCGCTCTGGAGCTCGCGGCGGTCTTTGAGGACCATCCCGCGAGAACGACGGAGGAGAAGAAGGCCGATGGCTTTTACGGTACTTGGGCGAATATGGCTGGGGTCTACTTTGCGGTCGGCGTTGTGTGGGTCTTCTGGATTATCGCGGTGATACCCATGATCTTTTGCGGTCTGTTTCACGGGCTGTTCAAAAAGCGGTAGATGGGCAATCTCGCGGTCACGGTCTTCCTGGGCGTGCGTCTGACGGCTCTGCCAAGGGCAGAGCATGAATGTACTGAGCAATGAGGTCGAAGCAAACATCAAAGCCCTCGAAGAATATGAATATGTCGAGGGGAGCTTCTGAGAGGTCGCCACCGCACAGTGCCAGCGATTACATGAGTACACCGATTTGGCTACAGTGGACACAGAAAGCCGTATGGCCTTGCTCCATTCATCTTCCCTTTCACCTTATACTTTCGAACAAGTGGATTTTCGGTCTGCCAAACCACACGACCGCATTGTAATACCTCATCGATCGAAGACGCGATGGCTCTAATATCTCTGACTCGTCTGGTACTCTTGCTCGTCATCACTCACGTTCCGTATCGCTTTGACCATTCCTCCAGTCTTTCGGCTATCCCATCAGTACCCATGCCACAGACCAGGCAGCCAACGGCTCGACCACGCAGACTCCAATTAGACCGGCCGCCAGCCAACGCCTTTGCCAAGCTCGGTCCCGATGGTTTGTATCGTAGATGAGTTGATGGAGGCGCACGTCGATGCGCTGCGGACCGAGTGGCGCAGTCTTCTCGGTGAGGGAGGAAGCGATGCCTGCGGGTTCTGATGGCTTCGCGCAGATGTCCTAGGCTGGAGTTTGTGGCACTCTTCGGACTCGTGGCGTCGACGTAACGACATTATTGGATGTCTGACTGAGAGAGAGAGAGAGAGAGAGAGAGAGAGAGAACTTGCCTGGACCTATCTGCCGGAGTTGGTGGAGCAGGCGGCGAGTGTGTGTCACCGTGGTGATGCGTGTGACCATCGAGTATCTCAGACGTACATGTAGCGCTGCTGTCAATCCGCTGCGCGCGTACCGGGTGATTTTGAGGGATATCTACCGCGCATAACACTTTTTACTCAGTCTTATTCTCGCCAGCACCCTTCCCTTGCCCCTCGCTACCATTTAAACTGACATCACCCGTGACCTTCTTCGGATCAAGCGCCCTCACAGCCTTAGATTTCGACGATTTCGGATCGATCCCCTTCCTCCTCAATTGCTTCTTCAAACTCCGCTCAATGTACTTCGCATCCTCCTCGTCATCCCACCCACCGAAAGCATTCAGCTTCACAACCCCGTCTTCCCCCTCATCATCAGCCCCGACATCCGCGTCAACTTCCCCACTTACAACACCGTTCGCGACACCGTTCGCGACATTGCTCACCCTAGCCTGCTCCGCCGGGGTACCTTGCGCCTTCACAGCGTCCGCCGGCGTGGCCGCCACCTTTTTGAACTTCGCCACGAAGAACCCGTCAACGTTAAACGCATGCGGGTAGTACCGCCTCGTCTCCTTCATACTCGGGTGGAAACGCTTGGATTGGTACTTCGTGAACCCTTCCTTGCCGAATATCAGGCCGGTGCTCACGAGCCGGACGTTCGGGCGTTTGTTCAGGGCGTATTGTACGACTTGCTCGTTCTCCTCGACCGTGACGGAGCAGGTGGAATAGACGATGTAGCCGCCTGTTTTGCTCGCGTGGTCCACGGAGTCGATGGCGGAGAGCAGGAGTTGCTTTTGCAGGTGCGGTAAGCGCAGGAAATCGTCGGAGGTTTTGTTCGTCTTCACGCTGGGGTCTTTGGCGATGACTCCAGTACCCGAGCACGGCGCATCGAGGAGCACGCGGTCGAAGCCGCCCATCACACGTGGGAATTCAAGGGCGGAGTAGTTGCAGACGATGGTGTTCTTGACGCCAAGGCGGTGGATGTTGCCGATGAGACCCCGAGAGCGATCTTTGCTTGCGTCGTTGGCGAAGATGCAGCCGGTGTTCTTCATCAGGGCGGCCATGTGCGTGGTCTTGCCACCGGGAGCGGCGGCCATATCGAGACAGCGCTCGTGTTCTTGCGGTGCGAGGGCCATGACAGGGAGAAAGGAAGAGGCGGCTTGAAGGATGTAGTGGCCAGCGAGGTATTCGGGTGTGGCGCCGAGTGGCACTTGCGATTCGTAGACCTGAAGGCCAACTTTTGACCACTTGCCAACAGGCTCAAGGGAAACGCCGCGGTTGATGAGGGTGTGTGCGAGGTCTCGACGGTGGGTGCGCAGGGTATTCGTGCGGATGACCATGGGCCGAGGTGTCTCGTTGGCGTCAAAGAAGGCTAGTGCTTCTAGGGGTGGGAAGAGGGAGAAGAGCTTCTCTGCTAAGTACGGCGAGTAGCCGTAGTACGCACATACATCTTTCAGCACAGCTTGTGTGTACTCTGCTCGACTCCACGCCGGGTCGCGTAGCTCCTTGAAGTTGCTCAGCACTCGAACGGTCTCCGTTATGCGTGTTCGCAGGAGTTGGAGGTCGGGAGCAAGTTTGCTCGCCCTGCCGCCCTCTTCATCGCCGTCCATGTCTAGATCTGCAGGCGCAATGTTTGTCTGCAGTGCATCATCGGCAAGCTCAGCTTCGGCTTCCGCATCAGCTTGCGCTTGCTGCTGGTCGAGTCGTTGTGACAGCCCAGCAATGTTCGCCGCCGTCAAAGCCTCCTCCGCGTCGGAGTCCTCGTCCTCCGACCACACGCCCTTCTGCACCTCCTGGTCCGAGTCCACCACATCGTTATCCTCCGACACTGATAGTGCATTCGCGAAGTCGTCCGCATCGCTGCCCAACTCATCATCGTCCAGATCGAGGACGTCCGTCGCCTCCACATCGCTCAACTCGTCTTCCATGACATCCACATCGTCAACTACCGCACCGCCGCTCAGCTCTGACAGCCCATCGACGTCCTCGACATCCGCCATCAGCGGCTTGACCGGCTTTACTGGCTTCTGCTGGGGCTTGAAGCTGCCCTTCGTGCTGGCTTTACCCGCCGAATTTGCGGCATGCTTCGGACCACCATTGAACTTCGCCTTCGCTACCGAAGGCGCTCCACCCTTCTTCTGCTTCTTGATGGCGCCATTTGTCGGCGCCGCCAGCTTTCGCTTCCCGCCAATTCGACTCTCGTCCAGTGGTGCTGGCGGACCCTGCTTCTGCATGCGCCGGGAAGGTCCACGAGCGGGTGCCATGGTCAATATGAATGTTGAACGTCGTTGAGGAATCTGGGAACTGCAAGAGCCGTTCTTGTATCGAAAGCGTAAGGTATCTGAAGGAAGAATTCTCCAATAATTCTCATGCTGTACCTTAGCTTCAACGCGGAAAGCGTCCGCTCAAAGTCTTGGCTTGGATCTCCGAATCCCGACCGCCTTCTTCACCGACTTCACTCCACTTCCAAGCGGTCATTGACCTTTATTATCGAGAGCGTCGTTGTGCTCATGTCAGATCGTTGCAGGTCAGCCTCGTACTGCTCTTCGTATTTCGAGTGCGTCTCCTTGCCCCAGTCGTACTCTTGTTCCTCCGTACCTGCACCCCCGTTCCCATACTCTGTGACCACCACACGGCGCCGCAATTGCACCTTTTCGCCGAAGCCAGGACCGTCAAGAGTAGAGTGAAGATATGCTGCCGGCGTGGAGAATGGACCGCTGCCCTCGAAGGAACGAACTAGCACGCTTATGGTTCTGCTGGGACGGCACGATTGTCCACACCGTGTTCTGGTATCAGCGTCAACATGACCACGGCCCTCAGAGCACCATAGAATCTGCCACGCGGTAATATAAACCTTGCAGCATGATTGGGGTTCGGCCAGTCAACAAAGCACGTCGCCTTCTAATCCCTCGCGCCTACGCCGAGGTTCTGCCGGCGAGATACATAAATAAGGGGAACTCTTGTAGCTTTCATAGTACAGCTCGTGGCGGATTGGCAACATGAAGACACATCACATAACAGTGTCGGCAGAACATCTCTCACCATCCGTGCGGAAGTGAGCGTCCGGGATGTCGAACTCGTGAAGCTGCACTTTTTGTCATTTTGCCCCGTTATGGTTTTCTTTTCTCTCCTTTTGACTCGGTTCGACTCCATCTCTAGTCTGTCGATGGGTTGTTGCGGCTCTGCGGTTGCTGCAGCGCAAAGCTGCACACCCGCTCAGTTGTTTTCCACGGACATACCCCGTTCTTCGCGCTCCCCTGAACCTGAACCTTTACCTTTACCTTTCAAACGCAACCCCATCCGGCCACCATGGTGCTCCCAGAACATCAACTCGGCAGCATGGATATGTCTCGATATGAGACTTTCACTCGGTACTACTACGTCC
Organism: Friedmanniomyces simplex; assembly: GCA_005059865.1. Classification (NCBI taxonomy): domain Eukaryota; kingdom Fungi; phylum Ascomycota; class Dothideomycetes; order Mycosphaerellales; family Teratosphaeriaceae; genus Friedmanniomyces; species Friedmanniomyces simplex. The sequence continues at coordinate 27,926 of NAJQ01000079.1, forward strand.
CCTTCGCTAGCCACCAAGTAATCGCCGACTTCCTCGCCACCAAGCCCGTCGGTTGCGGAGACGGTGGTGCCGAGTTCGCCGCATCATTCATCAACTGGGCTGTAGCCATGGCTCAGAAGCCGGTGTCGTCGCTGAACCCTACGGAGACGAGTATACGCGCATCGCTGCGAGATGGCTTCCCGGAGATGAGTGCCACGGAGTATATCAGGGTGCTGGAGCTTTATGGGAGGGAATGCAGGCATCACTACAAGTTCCACAAGGGCGAGATCAAGGACCCGCATAGTAAGTCGCGCACAGGTTATATCTCGCCTTCACTACCTGGGCATCTAAGAGCGCTTATCCACCAGCAAGCACCTCGAACGAGTTACCACAGCGCGGAGAGGGAGAGCAGACCAGCTAACCAGCTGACAGATTATCCCCAATGCGAGACCGCCCGCAGCCAACTCTTCGCCTGCCTCTACACCAAAGACGAGAAACTCGCCCTGCACGCCCAGCACCCGTTGTATTACCCCCTCAAGCCGCCGGGCCAGGAGCCGTACCTCTTGCCATACGCTAACCCCCTGACCCCGGGTGCACCCGCCGTATTGATGAGTCGCGATCAATTCGAGTACGCTCAGAGGACAAATTGGGAGTTTGTGGGGAGGGCGGCTGGGGTTGTGGCGCAGTGGGGAGATGATACGGGTGGGATGGCGATGCGGACGAAGCCGGGGGAGGATAGTGATATGGCGGAGTCGCTCGAGGGGCTGGGGCTTTCTCGGCAGCGTGAAGGGGGTGACGGGCAGCGGTAGGGGTATATCTGGCAGGAGGGATGGCGCGGTACAGTGGGAAGATATGGGGATGGTATAGCGTTGCAATTGAGACCGTCATAGGATCAACGATATGGTGCAGGAACATGGTCAATAACAGCTGTCTCCGCAGCCATAGCTTCTCTGAGGTGGCGACAAGATCCTTTACCGCAGCGGCAGCGTGGTTGACATCGCCGCAAGGACGCAATTGCGGCACTCCAGGGTCGCTCCGAATGGGACATAGCATTGTGCGGATCGCACAGCTGAACATACCGCGAATACAAACATCTCCGCAATGCCGAGACATCATCAAGCAATGGTATCGTTCCCACGTGAAATTGTGCTACCTGGGAGCCTCTAGTAAGCTGCACACTCCCTCTCCAACCACCCTCTGCTCCTCTCATCCTCCTCAAAGAACTTCTTCGTCTTCTCCAGCACCTCCTTGTGGTAAGTATTCAGCCACTCCCTCTCCACCCCTGTCAACATCCCGACATCAATCAACTTCCGACACATCGGCACCATCGTCACGTGCTCGAACCCCAGGTACGGCTTCTCCCCGAACTTGTGCTTCGTCTCCACTTCCCTCACCATGATGATATTCTCTATCCGGATCCCGAACTTGCCGTCCTCGTAGTAGCCTGGTTCGTTGGAGATGACGTTGCCGACCGACAGCGGAACCTCGGAGTACTGGATCCGCGTCCCTATGCCTATGGGACCTTCGTGCACGTTCAGATAGCTGCCCACGCCGTGACCGGTACCATGTCGGTATTCCAATCCGTGAGCCCAGAGGTGCTGGCGCGCGAGCGTGTCCAAAGCGAAGCCTGAGGTGCCCTTGGGGAAGACGGCGAGGTCGAGGGCGATGTGGCCTTTCAGGACGAGGGTGTAGGCTTCCCGTTCCATCTCCGTGGGCTCGCCGAAATGCATGGTTCGCGTGGTATCGGTTGTGCCATCCAGATACTGCGCCCCGGAATCGCAGAGGTAGATTTGCTTGGGGTCGATCGTGGAGCAGTTGCCGGGTTCGGGTTTGTAATGTATCACCGCCGCATTGCCGCCTGTACTACTGATGGTGTCGAAAGAGAGGCCGACGAAGTGCTTATGCTTGCTTCGTATTGCTTCGAGTTTGTCAGCACCCTGGACTTCGTCGAGCGTGGCCTCTTGCGCGATGAGTTGGTCTTCCAGCCAAGCGAAGTACTCGATCAGGGCGGCGCCGTCGCGGATATGACATTGTCGCATGCCTTCCAGTTCGGTGGCGTTCTTGACGGCTTTCGCGTCACCGATGAGAGAGCGGACTTCGTCAACATTCTCGTCGCCTCCGAGAGCTCGCGACAGTGCCCAGGACGCCTTCGTTGAAGTAAGGTACTTCCGCTTCGGCTTAGACGCAGGCTCCTTGCTCCCGTTTGTTGCTGGCTGCTCCTTCACGAGCGCCGCAATGTCCGAAAAGACCTCGTTGTACGGCCGGATCGTGACACCCATCAAATGCGCTTTAGCATTCTCTCCCAACTTCGACTCGTCAATGTACAGCGTGACCGTCGTCGGTGTAACAACCGCGTACGAGAAGAAAACGGGATTGTAAGGGATATCGCTGCCCCGCAGATTGAACAACCAGGCAATCTCATCCAGCATGCTGACCACGAAGCCCGCCGCCTTCTTCTTGTCCAGCTCCTTACGCAGCTCCTCGATCTTGTCCTGGTAGTTCTTGCCCGCGTACTCCTGACCTAGCACTTTCGCGGGCTCGTTCGGTCGCGCGGGTTTCTGCTTGCCCCAGACCCAGTCGACCATGTTGTCTGACACCGCTACCAACTCTTTGCCGCCCTTCTTCTTGATCTTCTCGGTCAGCTTTCGACCCTCTGGTGCAGTAATGGTGGTGGGGTCGACGCCGACAGTCAGCCCGGGCGTGCCGTCGCCCGGTGCCGCTCGGTCGATCGTCCACTCTTGCCAGGTTGGCACATCCTGCAGGCCCTGCTTCAACAGCTCCCAATTGCTGTCCAGCTGCTTGCTGGCCTGGTTGAAGTACCTCCCATCCGTCGCCAAGGCAGCCTTATCCAGCGTAATGACCGCCGTGCCTGCCGATCCAGAGAAGCCTGATATGAACTCTCGACGGGCGTCCGTGGGTGCTATGTATTCGCTGGAATGGGCGTCTTCGGAGGGAACGACTGGGAGGAGTGTCAGTCAGCTATTGAGTCCACGACATCAGGGCGTAGCATACTGTAGATATCTACCTTCTGCTGCTTCATGAGCCCTCGGAGCTGCCGTAGCCGCTCCGTGGTGTCGACAGTCTCCATATCGACGGGTCGGCGATGAGGGCGCGAAGAGGTGAAACTCCGGACGACGCGACTCGGATAGTTGCCGAGTATGCGAGAGACACGTGAGAGCATTGAGCAGCTGTAGACGACGTTGGTGAATGCAGGTGACAAGCTTCTGGATGCGGAAGGTGGTCAACACGCCGTCGCTTCGGCCAAACGATTGACCGACCGACCGACAGAGGCGCCGCCAATGCTTTCGATATGACTCCAACTACATGTAACATGCAAAACTACAAGTACACATACATGTACCTGTAGATCTGGACCAGAACGGCGACGACCGACACATCATAACTGGAGCGCTCGCGGCGCCTACCAGCGATTCAACATCTGGAGGCCATAACACCCATTCTTGGAGTCCCGGACTACTACCACCATGGCACCCAAAACGTTCAGCTTGAAGCGTGCCCTTTCGGCAGCCTTCCAGATACGGTCCTACTCAGCGCCCACAGATCGGACGATACCGGCCGCGAAGCAGAAGTACGTCCCTAATACCGGTACCTACCCCAAGGGCTTCCTGGTCGGCACCTCGCACGCCGGCGTCAAGGCCTCCAACACCAGCAACGATGACATTACCATGATCGCCTCCGAGCGGCTCTGCGCCGCTGGCGGCGTCTTCACCAAGAACGTCTTCAGGGCAGCTCCTGTGCAAGTGTCCCGACAGTCACTGGAAGCAAGAGGCGGCGACGGCTTCAGGGGCGTAATCGTGAACTCGGGCTGCGCCAACGCTGTCACAGGAAAGCTCGGGCTCGAGCATGCTGCTACTATGGCTCGGGAAACTGACAGGTGCTTCGATAACGCCCCGGCCGAAGAAGCACCGCCGCAGACGCTCGTTATGAGTACGGGCGTGATCGGTCAACGCATACCAATCGACAAAATCACGACTGCAATCCCAAAGGCACATCAGGCGTTAGGCTCAAGCCACGAGCACTGGCTCAATGCTGCCAAAGCGATATGCACCACCGACACCTTCCCAAATTGGTCTCACGAACTTTCCGCCTGCCATCGCATCCCGACACCGAGTACAGTATATCCGGCATGACCAAAGGCGCCGGCATGATCCATCCCAATATGGCCACTCTGCTCGGCGTAATCTGCACCGACGTCAAGATCGCACCGTCCGCGATCACCTCCCTATTACGGCTCGCCACCAACCGCAGCTTCAACAGCATCTCCATCGACGGCGACACCAGCACAAATGATACCCTCAACCTCTTCGCCAACGGCGCCGCCGCGCCCGAGAGCGTCCCGGCCATCGCTCTCCCGCCTCGTCCTCAGCCAGCGGGCGCTGCCCAGCAGAAGCCATCCCGCTCCACCCGCGAGCCAGAACAACCGAATCCGGACACCGCAGCCTTCTCCGCCGTCCTCGCCTCCTTCATGACTGACCTCGCGAAACTCGTCGTCCGCGACGGCGAGGGCGCCACGAAATTCGTCACCATCCGCGTGCAGTCCGACGTCGCCTACCTCACCGCCAAGCGCGCGGCGGTCTCGATCGCACGCTCCGCGCTGGTCAAGACAGCGCTGTATGGTAAAGACGCGAATTGGGGCCGCATCCTTTGCGCCATCGGCTACGCGCCGGGCATTATGTCCGCCGAGGAACTACCCGCTGTAGGCGCTTATGCCGGGGCGCCCGGTGGAGGCGCGAAGCAAGTCGTTCCCGAACGGACGTCGGTCTCCTTCGTCCCCGCTGACGGGAGTGAGGAGCTCAAGCTCGTTGTGCGTGGCGAGCCCGAGGCTGTGGACGAGGCGCGCGCGAAGCAGATACTGGAGATGGAGGACTTGGAGATTCTGGTGCGGTTGGACGATGGGCCGGCGTTGCCGGAGTACGAGGTCAGTCAGTTGGCGAAGAGGGAGGTGGGGAATAGGACGCAGCACGAGGCGGTGTGTTGGACGTGTGATTTTAGTCATGAGTATGTAACGATCAATGGGGATTATCGTACATAGGTACCTCAGCGGATGATCTTTCATCCTGCCTCTTCGTATTTAATAGCCCTGAACGGAGGTGGTGGGTTCGACATTCAGCAATCACTGCAGGCTCATCGGACCGCGAATCGCGAAATGGTTTCAGGCTGTCGACATACCGTCATCGATGAACGCAAGAAGAGGATCAGGGCTTGTCAAGTGGATCTGGATCACGTGGCAGTCGGTCTATTCTACGACCTATAGACCGACATAGTAGCCTCAGTCGTCGATGGTCGCTAATGCCAGCCTCTACACCCCATCAGCTGCTCACCTTAGCAAACTCATATCCTCCAAGTGCTCAGACCCAGCCGCCCCCATATCCTGACTCTCCGCCCCCTCCATCACAGTATCACCACTCCTCCCGTCAACCCCCTCCAACCCCGATATAAGCACCTCCCGACCCCCCTTCTCACTCATCTCCATCCGCTCCTCCTCGGGCTCATCCAAGTGAATATCCGTAACCGGCACATCCTCCTCCTCACGCTCAACACCAACATACGGCGCCTCATCATCCTTGAACCTCGGCCCCAACCCAAACGCCGCATGATCCATAAACCCCTCCCGCTCATACCCCGGCGGCGACGGCGGCGGGACCCCATCCCCAGCGTCCGAACCCGCGCGCTCCGCCGTCATGGAGTCCATACTAGTGCGCTCGATCGAGGGCCTCACGTCGTCGTCGTTCGCACTACCATAGCCCTCGTAAACGGGCGGCGGTCTCGACCGCTCCGCCGCTTGCATCAGCTCGGCCCGGAAGAGCTCGTTGTCCGTGTCCACGAACTCCTGCAACGGCATCGGCAGGCTGGGGTCGATGAGCGCGACGTCGTTGACGGCGTCGCTGGCGTACACGAGCAGTGCGGAGCCATATTCCAGCTCGACCGCGCGCAGGACCTCGTAGCCGGGCATCTTGTGCTTTGATAGGTTGGCACCCGTCCCGGCGGCGTTGACCTCGTATTGGATGCGCCACCATTGCGTGCCTTCCGGCGTGTCGGTATCGTCGTCTTTTGCTGCTGAAGTGTTCATGTCGAACTCGAGCATCGGCTTGTCCTCGTCCTCATCGTCGTCGTCTTTGGGGAGTAGGATGTAAGTGACGTTAGGCTTGGTGGCGACGCCGCGGAGCAAGTAGCGGTGCTTGAGCTGGCCTTCGAGCTCAGGAAGCGGGCTACGAGACGTTTCGGCAAGGGTCTTGGCGGTCTTCTCTTTCTCCGATGCGAGGATAGTAAGCTTGCTGTCAATACTGGCTATGACTTTCTTCAGCTTCTCGGCAATGTCCTCGTCACTTGACTGCGTAGCCGGAGAAGCAGGCACGCCATTCGGCAAGTGATTGCTCGGACTTTGCAGCTCACTCTTGCTATCAAACACCCCTCGAGACTGCTTCAGCAGCGCCGTAGGGTTGAGCTGTGCGTCCTTCCTGGGATGTTTCCATGTCGTCAGCTTCTTCTCGATTTCAGAGATCTTCTTGACCTTCGCCAAGCTGTCAGCAACGGCAGCCCGGACGTCCGCGGTGGCTTCCCGGTTCTCCTGAAGGTAGCGCTCCATATGCAGCTCCTTGTGCACCCTGACTCCGAGCTCGCTCACGTTCTTGTTCGGGGAGTTCAAGTGCAGCACTAGAACGTTGGCAAGCTGATCGAAACCCAGCTTCATTGTCTCGTCGGCGTCAGCGCCCCAGAACACGCTGTCAATTATCTCGCGCAAGTCGGACTTCTCGCCCTCAGTCGCCGGAGTTTTGATGTCGAAGAGTGAGCGGCTTTCATCGAGACCCCAAGCCGTCCGAAACATGTCGCCACCGTCTTGCTCGGTGGCGGCGGCAGTCCACGCTTCCAAAAAGGACGCCATCCACGTCTGCGATGTGCCGGTAGCGTGATGCTTCTCCTTGACGGCCGCGGTCTGCGTCAGCGGCACCACACTCGCATAGCTCCTCTCGCCCTGATCCAGAAACGCCATCAGCCGCTGCACCTCCGCAACCAGTGCATTGCGGTCTTCTCGGTCAACATCCATAGGCTCTCCGCTAATCGTGTCCACAATGCGCGGCAAACTGATCGCATGGCCCCTCCACCACTCCGCATCCTGCCCATAACTCGCCTGCACGTTCCTCCTCGTGAGCATAGCCTCCCTCGTGCCCGCAATACCGTGGCATATCGTCAGCAGGTTCGGCAAGTAATCGCCGTCCGGCAACTGCTTCAGAAATTTCGGCTGTCCGTCCACGTTCCTGCGCTGCTCCACGTCTGCATCCGGTATCACCTCGCTCGTGGCCTGCGCGGTCGTCACAATAGCCCACTGGGTCTTGTCGTAGTGATCCTTGGTCGCGGGCCCGAAGTGCTTGTCCGTCCCATCTTTCCCGATAATCCCGCTTTCTTGCTGGAACGTCGACCCTTGGAACTGGGACAGCGAATTCCCCAGTGCCGCCGCCATGTCCGCATCCTCCTGGTCTTTGCTCGTAGGGTGCAGCGTGCTCCGTCCGTCCGAAGGCGACGGCATGCGGGACCCCGGCGCGGTGGCTGTCAATGGCCGCAAATGGTTGTTCTCGCGCTCATTGCCGTCCCGGTCCGCGGTGAAGTGGTCTTCCCGCCATGCCATACCCTCCTCCTCTTTGCTGATGTCCTCGTTGTCGAAGATGGCATTGACCGCGGCCGCCATATCATTCCGTTTGACCTGTCGTGCGAACCCGTCAGCCTTCTCTGGTGACTACAACAGGCCCACCCTCTTCTGGCACACCCTAAGATAGCGCTCCGCAGTATACCGGTCGGCTTGACAGATCATCATCAAGTTCTCCACGTCTTCAGCGGATGGCTGAACGGTAGCCATGGCTTCTTGCTGAGACCGCGCTGGTCTAGGTGGTACAGTGGGGGGCGGGTTAAAGTCGATCCTGTCTGTGGGAGGATTGAACATATCGTCTTTGGGGAGGAGGCGGAAGGGACGTTTGCGTTTTCTGTACGTGATCTCTTTCTGTGACAAGTGATGTTTGCGGGAAGGTTCCATGCTGGCGTGGGGTCAGGCGTCTGTGCTTGGAGATGGCGACAGGATCGGCGACGGCAAGGTCAATCCTTGGAAGAATCATGGAAGGCATTACCAGACATTCAATGGCGATCAATGTTACATGTGCGCTCCATGATGAATGCGACTGGAAGCTCCCGTCTAAATAACGTTCGTTCACAGCATGGGGAAGCGCATGACGCTATTTGCATGTGATAGCAAGGCATACCACAAACTAACCCACTGCACAAGCACATCTGTATGAGTTGCGCCCTTGTGAGCTCCAAGACAAGGCACTCGAAAGCAAGGCCAACGCGTATTCCGCCCGCAATGCAGCCTCCCACGCCATAACTCCAACGCTGGATAGATCATGCTTCGTAGACTCGTTGCTTCCAATCCCCCGAATTACCACTTCAGTCCTCATCCTCCTCCGCCTCGCCCTCCTCACCATCCGTGTTCTCATCGTTGTCATTGTCGAACATATCCTCATCACTGTCGCTTCCCCCGAAGTCGTCCTCCGCCTCGCTGTCCGACCAGCTGAACGTATCCACCTTCTCCTCCTTCTTGAACGCGCTCTCATGCGTCGGCATCTCGAAGTCGGCGGGGATGTCCTGCTTACTCGCCTCCCTGTCCAGCTTCACCTTCTCCTTGTACGCCTCCGGGTCTTTCCGCAGCATAACGCCCGCGTCCACATTCGCCGGACTGCTCACCTCGGCATCATCGAGCAGGCTCAGCACACTGATGAGGACGCTCTCCACGCGCTGAACGGGACTCCAGCGCTCGCCTGCCAGCTCGCCGCTCATCATGTCTTCGCCGGGTTGGTGGAGGATGCTGATGCAGAGGCGGCCGTCGGGGTAGACGTTCGGGTGCCAGAGGGGGCGGGTGAAGCGGAAGTCTGGCGGCTCGAAGGGGTAGTTGCGAGGGAATGTGAGCTTCGCCTGGAAGTAGCCGCCGTAGTAGGCCGAGTCGGGGTTGAGGACGATGAGGGCCGCGTTCCACTCAAATATGTTCTCGTTGACGAGGGAGATGTTCGTCCAGGTTTCCTTGGATAGGGCCTTGTACTCGTTCATCAATATCTTCTCCGCCATGCCTGCAATGATGACGGAGCGGCTCGTATCTCGGGGTGCTGAGAGGTGGTGGTGTATGATCGAGCGAGTGGTTGCTTGTGGCTACGAGGGAGCGAGCGGCTGCTTGCTTATGACAGCGAAGGTGTTGGTGACTCCACGGAAAGGATCGGTTGCAGTAAGGTTCGGGAGTAGATTGCGAGAGTGGTGAGTTGTGTGAGGTCAGGTTGAAGCGACAAGTTCACCTTGGTACAACGGGCCGGATGCGGCCAGGCTCGGGTTAGGCAGGAAGTGGAACTGAGGTGAAGCATGGAATGTGTTCCACAAAGACAAAGGCAAGGAAAGAATAACACCTACGCCACTTGACCTCGAAGATGACAGATGGAAAGAACAGCGGTACAGTAGTTACGCAGTCAGAATGTGTTGGCGAAGCGGCTGCCCGATGGCGGCATCGCCATCGCGGCTCTGCGCTCGGTTCTGCGCCCGGCTCGGCTTCCGATCTCGCTCGGCCCGACGTGAGCTTCTTCCTCTTCGTCCGGCAACTTGACGCTGAAGTGACAATGAACGCTGCAGGCTGTCACCGTCTCAACGAATATTGCTTTCTTACTGTACGGAGTGACAGGCGTTCAGGTAAGCGTACTTTATAATTCTCGGAATCGCTGGGCTCAACGACTATCTGCAGTGAGGCGACGCATGAACTTTTCGCGGTTAGAATTACCACCTCAATTTTTTCGCGTCGCAAAATGGCATTAAGTCCTTTCTGCGTTGGGAGGTAAGAGACGAGTACATATATGCCGTGCAGCACCGCTTTAGCGAAGACTTCAAGGTCTACTGCCAACGAGAAAGCAACGAATACCAGCACTCCCAGAACGGTTTACGGAACGAGCGACCACGCCCCCCAACCCGCTACACACTCGGCGTATATTCTTTGTCCGTGATGGTAGTCTCCAGTAAACGCCATGATCAAGGAGTAAAAGAGCGACACCGCCATCCTCAAGTTCAGGTTCGCGCCCGATTCCGACACCTGAGCATCTAACGCCGTGGGGTATACCGCAAGCCATGCCAGTACCAAACACATTGTCCGACGCGACCCAGACTCCTAGCAGTTCTCAGTGCCATTAACACCAGCTTCGCCGTCGTCTGGCGCGTCGGAGCAGCTGTTCGGCGTCTTGACAAACAGCATGCGGGACGTCGTGTTCTTACCAGATCTGCCAACTGTCGTCAGCGCAGTCCGTCTCCTATGGATATCGGCCCGTTTGTGTGCTCTTCACACCCTCATATCCCCCGACTTACTGTTGCTTCGTGATCTGCCTCTGCTTGAACCCCGCGAGCTTCTGACTGGCGGGGCTCATGATGGCGTCCGAGGGGCTCACGTATGCGCCGCTATGTACGGAGATAGTGTCAGCCGGACCCGCTTCCCCCTTGGGAAGTTGCAACACTGAGGTGTCTCGTACCTCTTGTCTGTACTGCTTTTCTGCCCCAGCAGATGCTTGTGTTGCAGCTCTTGCGGTCTGTTCTCTTCCCCGACTGCAGCTTGCTTCTCGTGGTTGGCGGGCTGCTGTGCGTTGAGGTCTCGGGTGGTGAGTGCGGACATGGTGGGCAATACGAGTTGGCTGTGAAGGCTTAGTGGAGTGAGGGTTGTGCGTATGCTGCAGAAGTCGATGTCGATGTTCTGGAGAAATATTGAACGTTCTCGGACTGTTTACCGCCGTTGCCAGGGGATACACGTGACGTCACACCCTTCAATGCTGAAATGTGCCTTCCGTCTTCGTCAGTTTGCTCCATTTCCAGAGCCTGAACGAGCATTGTTGCCAACAAAAAGCATAGCACCAACAGGTGGTCGACGTGCATTCTGGACTTCAGCTTCGCCCAACGGCTTCGCTCACGATCGGTGATTTGGAACAGAATCGCCTCGCTTCATATCCGGGCCTTCACATGCAACGTAGTGATCTGGCCGAGGTCTAAACCGCTTCTCGAAGCAAAGAGATACAGCAAGGCAGCCAAATGATGCCCACGGTCCTCGTAATTTCTAGTAAATTCTCTGCAAGAAAAGTTTCCAATCCTATACGCTCAAGAATCCCCTTCTCCTTCCTCTCCACTTCTGCAGTGCCACGACTCGCTCGCGATGTGCGTCTCCAGCCTACGTGCCCATGCGAAAGGCAACAAGAAGAGCTGCAAGCTCACACACACCTCAGGTGTTGCTACGATTGTAGCGTCATGTTCGTCGGTGTACGGGGAGGCCGTGAGCCGGAAACCCTGGGCGTCGTGAGCTTGTCAATGTTTCCCGCCCAGCCTACTTACAGCATGATCGTACACAAAAGACGGCCAGCACAGCAGTTTCGTGCTCCCGGCAGATTCGAGAATCAAAAATCTGCATCTGTTTCCGGGCAGTCCGAAGAGACGACTTGAGCGGTCACCTGACCGTGGCCGGATGCGTGACGACTTTACCATCACATCAATCAGCATCTCACCATCAATGCACACCATCACACTCTCGCTCGACATGCGCGCAGATGGCACTGCCCAACTCGCCCGGAGCTTTTCCTTCTGGAAGCTCGAAGCTATGGCCCAGCGATGCAAGCAATTCGAATTCGAACCTTGCAGACGTTGGTTGTGCGACTGGATGGCAGGGTTTGGCGCAGTAGTAGTGTTGCATGCGGTGCGCCAGTGTGCAGCTTTGGTTCCAGGCCTGCGGTACGTTTCAAGCCGGCTGTTCTTCGCATGCAGATATTGCAGGAGGAGTAGTGCAGCATGCAGGTGTGCAAGCGAGCTTTGGTTCGAGTCGCCGAGCAAGGCGATTTACTTGCTTGGTGGTCATAGAGAGAAATCTGCGGTTGCTGGCAGTCTTGCGCGCCTCGTCGGTACGGTACGTACTCTCGATCTGGTCCACAGGTACACAGGTACTTGGTGAGCTGCAAGGAGCGGGCCGGACGACTAGGCCCTGCCGCACGAGGACGGAACGAGCAGAGGCAAGCCTACATGTACCGTTGTGGCAACCTCTAAGATGCGGTCATCGCACCGTCGACGCGAGTAACTCTGTATTTGCAGTCTGCGGTGTCGGCCGTGCTTGGCCGTGAATGGATAGTCAAGTGAGACATGCTGCATCGAGTCTCCCTCAAGATGCAGAGAGCCTCCTCGGCATTGCAGGTTGCAGAGCCATATGCACGCTTGAGTAGCTAGTGTGCCGGTTTCTTTGACAGTCGTCGTCTTGACAGCCAATCCATGTCTTGTTGCCTCTACTGCACGGATGCCACACGCAGTAGCCTGTGGCGCCGCCATCCGACTACGTGCGAGAAGAGTCTTCTGCTGTCGCCCACCGACACCACGCCAGCAGCTGAAGCCATCTTGTAGTGATACCACTGAGCGTCGTTGATCAAGACGAAGAGCGCCGATTCGCGGTATACCTCCTGTCGACGGAGTATCCCGCTGCCGTCCTGACACCTTTAGATCTGCACGACCGTGTACTAGGCTGTGAACTTTGCCACAAGCGGACGAGAGGACGTTGGTGGGCGAGCAGTGGTTTCAGACGACACTCTCCTGTGGGCAGACTGGCAGACGGATACTTCCACCGCTTCCACGACTTTGTATGGGCTCCGCCACGGATATTGCCCTCGTTTTCCGCACTAGCCCGCTTTGGCTCGGGTTCATGAAGAAGACCTCCTGAGCTTCGTCCTTCATTATTCCGCGACACATCACTCTGCACCACACCTCACCTCACCTCATCCCTCGGCACACTCCTTCACACCACAGCATCCACAGGCGGGCATAACTCGACCTCACCCACCTCTGCTCGAGCGACAGGGCATATCACTACTGCCACCCCTCCAACTACTGTGCGACCGTGGTGGCTCAAGCTTCCACCTGCACCAGCTCCCATCACGAATTTCCGCTCACCAACACCGTGCGCGAAACCTTTGCTATCCACCGACCACGCAACAACACCCACGCTACTGATAACTGCGGCTCTTCGTTGAGACGCCAGTCACGAGATCACGGCAGCACACGAATTACGACCCACGCCTGCAGGCTGTCGCGTCATCCACCAACGTTCAAGTCACTACGAGTGAGCTACCATCCTCGACGTGCCCTTGACCCAAAACACCGACAAAGAAAGGTGGCCATACCACCCGGGCCTTGCCGCTTGCTCTACTGGCACGCCTCTGTACTACCATAGCCGTGTCACCTCGCCATAGCAATCTGGCTATCTTCACACAACCTCGCTCGCTACCGACAGACACCCCCGCACCACCGACATGAACCACGGAAATTTCGAAATGTACGGCTACAACAACAACAACAACAACCCCTCGAATCGCTCACCGAATTCGCAAAGACAATTGCACCGCCAGGCTTCGCGCCAGCAGGTCGAGCCGCAGGCGTACCTCCCATCCGAGCTCTACCAGGATGCGTACGGAGGCGGGGACAGGTACCAGGACATGCGCAACGCGACCATCGGCGGCTACGGCAACGGCTATGACATGGGTGGTGGATCTTGGAACGCGAACGCATTCAATCAAAACAACACGATCAACGGCGGCATGGGCATGGGTGGGAACAGCATGAGGAGACCCCATTCGAAGGGCCGTTCCGGGCTGCCTTCAGTGAGTGAGCTTGAACTCACACGCGTGTACAGTGACTTACGTACCCCGCAGGCCTGGCTGGATCAATCCCAGCCCCCGATGCCGACCCATCCATTCCTAGGAGGACTTCCTGGCTTCCCGGGCATGCGACAGGATACCATGAACTCGGACCCGGACGAAGACCTCATCCCAACGGCCATCGTGATCAAGAACATCCCGTTCGCGGTCAAGAAGGAACAACTGGTGGCAATAATGACTGACATGGGCCTGCCGCTGCCATATGCCTTCAACTACCACTTTGACAATGGCGTCTTCCGTGGACTCGCGTTCGCTAACTTTACCAATCCAGACGAGACCGCCACCGTCATCGACGCGTTGAACCATTTCGAGCTCAATGGAAGGAAGCTGCGGGTCGAATATAAGAAGATGCTGCCGGCCGCGGAGCGCGAGAGGATCGAGCGCGAGAAGCGTGAGCGCAGGGGTCAGCTCGAGGAGCAACACCGCCCAATGGCGCCCGGTACACTGCAGACGCAGGGTTCCGTGTCCTCTCTTTCATCGCGCATGCAGGCTCACTCGCCATCTCCAGTCTCTGCACGCAACATGAGAGGGCCAGGGCAGGGCTGGAACGCGACCGCCGAATCGCCGCAGATGGGTATGGATGTGGACATGAACGACCCCCAGACTTTGCAGTACTACACCAAGGTCATGCTCTTCAAGGAAGACGCGGGGAAAGATCTGATCGTCTTCCCTCCGACTCTTTCGCCACCGGAGCGCCGCATCGTGCACACCCTTGCCCACCACATGGGACTCGGGCACACGTCAAAGGGTGAATCTGACAGGCGCGCCGTGCACGTCTTCAAGGAGAGCTCAAGGACGCGAGTCAGCCCTCCAATGCCGCAGATCGCCAGTCTGCAGAACGAGCATCGGCGCACCATCAACCGTGCTGCCACCACGGACTTTAGTGAAGCGCGCGCTGCCAACGACTACTACGGCGGTGGCTTGCGTGCCCAGGCGTCCGGGTACCTCGGCGGATATCATGACGTGACTGGCGGCCTGGCTGCGGGTAACAACCTTCGCGCGGCAAAGTCATTCGCGGATCTTCGCTCATACACCCCATCTCCGGTGCCGTCGACGGCGAGCTTCCCGGCTGCGCTCGGTAACAACGTCGCACGCCTGCAGGACTTCGGTCGTGACAGCACGCAGTCCAACACTCCGACCCTGATGACACCGACCTCGACCCTGGCTGAGCGTGGCGAGAACACCTTGATCAGCGGACTCGGCAACATGACGCTGGGCGCTGGTGGCTTCGGCGGCAGCCCGCGCGGCCTGCGTGGGTTTCCAAGCTGGGACCGTGAGACTCCTGGACCCATCGGCGGTCACCGCTCCTTCAGCACCAACTTCGACGACCGCTCCCAGAGCCGCAGCAACCAGCAAGGTGGCCCAGAGCGCCAACCGCGCGGCCCCATCCCAGAGCGCGGCGCAGGCTTCCCGCGCCCGAGACAGAACGGGCACGCGACCCGCAACAGCGATGAGATGTCGCAGCAAAGCAGCGCTCCGGAGATCACGGTGGAGCACTGAGCGACATGACGACTCAACACATCATGACAGCATGACTATGATAACATGACGAGCATCATTCGGGCAATCGCGGCGAGCAGCAAATGGTTACAATTGCTTGCCGCTAACGAACGTCGACGAAGAACGATGAGACGACAACCAACGACAAAAGTAGAGAAGATGAGGAGCTCACTGCCCACTGACGCCTTTCTTACACATCCTACACTTTCACTACTATGCATACGGGACGGGAGAGGGAGGATGAACGACGGACGATTAATCACTGGGTGCGCCTGCTTGTTTCTTTGAATGAAAGGGACGGTGTTACAAGAGTGCGACTGGGTACAAAGAAGGAAGGAGTTGAGGGCGCGCTGCATTCGGTTGGATCATGGTTGGATCGACCCGGCTATGCGATGCGCCCCGTTCGCTTCATCCAATGTGTATTAGTGAATGATTCTTGCGTTGCTCAGTGTTTATGCAGCGGCCTGGTGGAGAGCTGGAGACGTGAGGGATGCGCTACTAGGGCGGATGGAGAGTTAATAATGCTTGCAACGATACGGTACCTTGATTGATTCACTGCGAGCCGTGTCATCTTGAAGTTTTCACGCTCGCACGTCTGATCGGCAAAATCCGAAGCTGTAACGCGAGCATGTGAAAGTGCATCCAGCGAACCTCACGAACACTCCACTTGCTCTCCCATGCCCTCGGGTTTGAACACATCACCCACACAAGACCAAACATGACCGCACACCACACCGCCCCCGACGCCTGAGCGAGCGCCAAACCCCTCCTACATCAACCTCCCTTCCCTCCAGGACCATCCCATTCATCCATCCACCCATCCGAAAAGCAATGTCCCGCCCAACCCAAACCCAGCAACCACCACCCCCGGACGACGACCCCCTTAACCCCAAAGCCGCCGCTTCGGCCCTCGACTTCCTGCTCATGGAGCTCGTGCCCCTCGCGCAGCGGCTCACGGAACAACTGCTCGCGCGCGAGCAGGCGTTGTTGGAGGAGTATAGGCGTTCTCGGGGTTTTGATTGGAGGGCTGCGAAAACGGTCGGGGTGGGGTATCAGAAAGAGCAGCAGGGAGTACGGGATGGGAGTGGTGATGGGAATGGGGAGCAAGGGGTGGTGGTGAGCGCGGATGGCTCTGCGGCAGTAGTTGCGACGGGCGGAAGAGGAGGAGGAGGAGGTGGAGGAGGAGGGGGAGATGTAGGGGCAGTAGTAGAGGGGAGCGGGATCACGAGTCTAGGCTTCCCCGTCATGAGCGAGCAGACGCGGGAGAGTGTTTTCTGGCGGCTGGACGGCATGGGCTACCGAGTCGGGCAGGGGCTGGTCGAGCGGTAGGTACGATACGACGCCTTGTAGTCCAAACCAAACATATCACAAAACAGAGGGGGCAAGGCGAGGCTAACGCGAGTCCATGTGTGTGCGTCGACAGATTCTCAGTCAATAAACCCCGACCGACCACTCCTCTCGACGCGATCAAATTCGTCTGCAAACATCTCTGGATCCTCGTTTTCCGGAAACAGATCGATAATCTCAAGACGAACCATCGGGGGGTTTTCGTGCTGACGGATAATCGGTTTCAGCCACTGAGTAGGATGAGCGTGGATAGGAGGACGGGGATCAAAGGCGCGGAGGAAGCGCTGGCGAGGGCGCAGACGGTGAGTTTGTGGGACGTCCCGCTGGGTTGAAGAGTGCGGCAGTTGGTAGTTGGGGACTGACTTGACTTGGCTTTATTAGTTTCTCTACTTCCCCGGCGGAGTGATACGAGGCGCGCTGGCGGGGCTGGGCGTGGAAGTCACGGTCGAGGCGAGCAGTACGGAGATTCCGACTGCGACGTTTCAGATCAAGACCAAGGGAGCCAAGCCGTAGGGTCTGTAGGGTACTACATCTATCGTGAGGGCGGGAGGAGCGCCATCGAACACCAAAGCCCACTAAAAGGTGATGCGGCACGCCTAAGACGAAGCAAACACGCCAGCAAGGTCAACGTGGCAGGCAACTCGCGGCGGACACGCAGCAGTCCCGATCGACCCAGACCAGCGCAAGAACGTGGGCCTGCGAGTGCACTGCTTGAGCAAAAGAGTCGCGGATGGGGATGAGAGGCCGGAGGTAGAGAGCGCGTATCACCGTGAGCGCTACATGTACCTCGCGCATAACAAGATGCTTTTGTCAAAGTTATGCACCTTTCTAGCCACCTATGTCCACTCCCCGCGCCAGACCAGATATCGCACGCAGCGTCGCCGGCTCTGCTATAAACACAGCCCGTTTTCGTCCCGGCCTAGAGTCTACCTGCCTACCGTCAGTCCCGCCATCGAAACTGATAAAGCGTCCCGAGTCGGAACCGTGCACTTACTTCGACGGCGGGTTCTGCACAAACTCCACACCCTTCGAGATGTTACCCTTGAGCCCCTCGTAGCACTTCTGCAGGAGCTTCTTCTCGTAGTCGTTGGCCTTGGTCACGATGTTCTCTGCCTTCTCGGCGCCCTCCTTGCCGAGATGGACGGGGACGGAGAAGAAGTCGCAGCCGGTCTCCTTCTGGATCTCCTCGCCGCCCTGCACGCCGGGCAGGTAGACGAAGGTGGGCTCCACGATGCCGGACTCGCCCTTGGCGGCCTTGATGATGCTCTCGGTGAAGCGGAAGCCGGCGTACGCCATGGAGAGCGTGGCTGAGCCTGCGCCGCCCTTGGCTTCGACGACCTCGTCACCACCGAACTGGATGCCTGCGACATGTCAGCATACGGCATACTAGTGACACGAACGTGACTCGCTTACGGTGCACAAGAGCGTCCAGCTTGTCCTCCGGGATCTTGACTTCGGGCTTCGCTTGCGAGAACATCGGCACGATCGTCTCCCCAGAGTGACCCCCAATGACCGGGATCACGGTCTTGCTCGGGTCGCGCTCGCCAGTAATGCTCTGCACGAAAGTCTCGGCACGCACGACATCGAGCGTGGTGACACCGAACAGCTTCTTCGGGTTGAACTTGCCGGCCTTCTTGAGCACCTCGGCGGCGATGGGGACCGTCGAGTTGACCGGGTTGGAGATGATGAGGATGTAGGCGTCCGGGCAGGTCTCGGCGATGCCCTCGATGAGGCCCTTGACGATGCCGGCGTTGATCTTGAACAGGTCGTCGCGGGTCATGCCTGGCTTGCCTGTATATTTTCACACGAATGTCTCAGCTCCTGCTTCGTTCGCTCTTCGTCTTGTAAGTCAATGGCATGGCATGTAGCTTACGGGGAATACCAGCCGGGATCACAACGACATCGGCACCGGTCAGGGCCTTCTTCATCCCATCGTCTGCGGGGAGGAAGCCCTCGATCTGTGCGATGGAGGAGATGTGGGACAGGTCGGCCGTCACGCCGGGGGTGTTGACGACATCGTAGAGGGCGAGCTTGTCGACGAGCGGCGATGCCTTGAGGAGGAGGGAGAGAGGCTGTTGTCGACGCCGTCAGTATACCGCTCAATGGAATGGCAGATCAGCGGATCCCATCTCACCTGCCCAATCCCACCGGAGGCGCCTGCTACCACAGCCTTGACCATCTTGTCTCGGAGTTTGTTGTTTTGAGGGTGATATAGAAGGGGGTGTGTGTGAGAGAGTGTAGAGCCAAGAAGAGTGTGTGTTGATCAAAAGGCGGACGGGAGCAAAAAGTGTTGATGAGGTAGCTACAAACGCGGTGAATGTGGTGGGGTCGAGCCTTGGAGGGGTCCAGACGGCTTATGTAAGGCACGTGGTGGGCATATATCGCAATGAAGGGTGAACGAAAGTGAATCGAGGCGAAGTGAGGGAAGTGTTCAGTAAGGTATGGAATGATCTGAATGTGATTGCTCATATGTATAGAATGTTCCTTCAATGCACCAGCCTCCCTTTATGAGCATGGGACAGCACCATCTCGCCAGCGCCAAACACCACCCTTGCGCCGCCGCTGTCAAAGGGTACTGTACATTGGCCAGCCCGCCGTCATCCAGCGGCGCCGGCAGCTGTCACCGAACGCCTTTTCGATCAATCATCGCGATCTTGATAGCTGACACCCATCGCAATCACTTCGTTCGACACTCAATCGCTATCATCGTCGTCCGCAGCGGTGTTGGTGGAGGTTCGAGCAAGCTTCTTCTCCTTCTTCTTGCGCTTCCGCTCCGCCTTCTCCTCCGCCGTCTCGCCCTCGTGCTTCCGCTTCTTGTTCTTCTTCTCGGTCTTCTGCTCGGCGATGGCGGCAGGCGTGGGGTCGTCCTCAGTCGGAGCAGGAGCGACTGGCTCGGCCATCTCCACGTCCTCTTTCTTCGTCGTGTCCCGGCCGCGACCTGGCATACCTTCCTTTACACCAGCGCCTTCGACTGCCTGCTTCTCAGCAGCGGAGGATGGTCCGACGCTCGCGGTACCGTTGACACCGTTCTGCTCGTTGAAGTCCTTGTACTCCTGCTTCCACTGCGATGGAGTCTGCTCGTTCGTGCGACCGTACTTGTCGAGCTTGCCGGACTCCTTCATCTTCTTCTTCTCCGTCGCCACAGGACCCATACCCCATCTCCTCGGGTACAGATCACGCTCCATGATACACCGCTTGACCTTCGCCACCACGCCGTGATCGCAGCTCGATAGCTCGACCGTCGACATCTGGGCAATCGCCAAGGCAATCGCCTCACCCTTCGTGGTGATCAGGACGACCTCCTCGTGCACCTCGATCCCCGCCTCGTACCGCAGAAGACCCGGGATCATAAGCTTCGCGCCGTAGCAGACGGCGTTCACCGCGGAATCCTTCACAACAATGCGCTTGTAGGTCGTGAGCAAGGTCTCGAGCGGCTTGATGACGGACCGCAGGAATGACTCGTCCCGCTGGTTGTCGTACACCCATTGAGCATCCAGCACATCGTGCAGCGTGACCATGCCCTCGTCCTCCTGCATAGCTCCAGACCGTACACGCCGCAGCTCTTGCATGTGACCACCCACACCCAGCAGAAGACCGAGATGCACGCACAGAGTCCGAATGTACGTACCCGCCTCGCACGACACCCAGAACACCGCGAGATGCCGATCATTGTCGAACTCCAACAGCTTGCTCTCGTGAATCGTCCGAATGCGCAACTGCCTCTTCACCGCAGAAATAAGCGGCGGACGCTGAAACAGCGCACCGGTCAACGTCTCCAGCGCTCTCGCCAACTGTGCCTCGCCGCCAGGGAGCTTCTCATGGAACCGCAGAACACACACATATTCCTTCCCCGCACCTTGCTGACTCTTCACCAACCTCGTCGCGCGATCAATACACACGATCAGACACCCCGTCACCTTCGGGTCCAGCGTGCCGGAGTGCCCCGTCCGGTCCACGCGCAGCATGCGCTTGAGCCAGGCGACGACTTCGTGCGAGGAAGGGTTGGAGGGCTTGTCGAGGTTGATGACACCCGAGGAGATGTAGGCCTTGAGGTCGCGGCGCATGGGCGTGCAGCCGGCCGGGATGGGCGTGAAGTGACCCGTGCGAACGAGTACTGCGAACGAGGGCGTTAGTTATACGCACTCTCAAGCCACTTCCACGTCTCACACCCCAAT
This sequence comes from Friedmanniomyces simplex, assembly GCA_005059865.1. Classification (NCBI taxonomy): domain Eukaryota; kingdom Fungi; phylum Ascomycota; class Dothideomycetes; order Mycosphaerellales; family Teratosphaeriaceae; genus Friedmanniomyces; species Friedmanniomyces simplex. Next base: position 48,690 of record NAJQ01000079.1, read on the forward strand.
AATACTTGCACTGATCCCAGTTCTTGAGCAGCAACGGCCATCCGCTCGTGTCGATTTTCGGGGTGACCGCCTCGGGCTTGATAATCATCTGGTCCGCCGCATCGTCCGTCTTGACCAACGCCATCTTGTCCGGTGTATGCTTCTGGAATGATGTCTCTTCCTCTGCTACCGCTAGCGCTGGGTGGTAATATAAAAGTCTACCTGCTCATGCGGCGATAGCGATAGGCCACGTGAGCGATACCACGGAGGGATGTGAATGGTATGCCGCGCCTTTTGTTGGTTGTCGCTGCGAATTTCCTGCGATTGACAGAGATGGAGCTCGAATTTTGTCGGCATGACTCGGCCCGAAGGGCGTGAGCCTAAGGCATCAAGACTGCTCGATATGGGCTCCCAGAGTTCCACCTCGGTATCGAATGAGAATAATTACTCATTCAAGGTCAGAAGTGTACGTGATCTACAGTAAGGGTGCAGTACAAAGCGGGAATTCTCCAACGTAACACTCATTAGACTACCAACCAATGCGCCACTGATAGGCACGACTATACACCCTTCTCTGCTGCTCCAAGCGTGTCGGCGAAACCGTTCTCTCTCATTCGTCCTCTACTTTGAAACGCACACCATATCCTTCCGTGGTAGGCCATGGAAGGCCCAAGCTCTAACCGGGCGCCCCATAGTCCTGTTCACCCTCTGCGTCCGGGTCTTCCACATGACCTTGCTGCTGCTCCTGCTGACGATACGGCGCCATCTGCGGATGTGGTTGTTGTTGCTGGGGAGGTGGCTGGTAGAGCTACAGTAGATTTTAGCGCGGGGTTCGCGGAATCACATCGAGTAAGTTGGTCTTACCTGGGGCATCTGCGGAATCTGGCCCATGCTATACGCTTGCGGCTGGCCGTACATACTCGGATCGAACATCGGCTGGCCCGCATACGGCTGCTGTTGCGGTGCGGGAGGCGGGTACATGCCAGTCTGCTGCTGATATTGCGATTGCGGCGGCTGCATGTGCTGGGGCTCCATGCCGGCGAAATCCTGACCGCCCATCTGCGGCTGCTCTGGCCCGACACCCATGGTGGCCGAGCTGGCCGTCGCGGTCGATGGGTCGGGGACAGTGTAGGTTCCGGCGGGGGTGTACTCTGGCCTGCGCTTGTGCTGTGGTGTCGCGTCCTCCCTGGGGACGATATCGATCAGGAAGTCGAACATGTCGCTCTTGGCCAGCGCGCTCGCGATGTCGCTGCGCTGTAACGTTCTCCGCTTGTTCTCTTCGGCATGGATCCACGCGCGCATTGTCAACTCGGTGATGAAGATGTCGCAGCCCTTGGCGAATAATATAGGCGCCTCAGCACTGATCATCTTGACCTCCGGATCCGCCTTCATGACCTTCTTTATCCGCGCCAGCGGGAGCTGGTGCAGCTTGTAGTCATGGTCCTCCGTCTCCAGCTTCGTGACCTGGTTCTGCCAGTAGGTATTAAGGATGTCGCGATACTGTCCATTCAACCCTTGGGATACCTACTCTCGCTCATTAGCAACACTCCCAGCGTCTCTTCAACTGGCAACGCGCAACCTACATTCGCCCACTGCCCCGTAAACGTCTCCGGCGGCGGCGGATGCCCCTGCGCCGCTATATTCGCGCTCGCGCCATAGTGTCCCCCATGCGCCGTATCATACAACGGCATCCCACTCTTGCCATCATACCTCCTCGGCGCGGCCGCCGGCGCTTGCCCTTGCGGCGGGATCCCGCCATATGGCGTCTGCATAGCTGCGGCTGCTACAACGTCGAAGACTCAATGCCCGCTGCTCATGCGACCTCGCGACCAGTGTCCCGTATGCTGTGTGATCGGCAGCGGACACACACACACACACACACCGATGGGTTCCGCAGTCGTCGCGAAATTCGTTCTTCCACGGACACGCGCCAATGCGTGACGACGTATGCGCGAGCAGCGTGCGTGACGGTGAGGGCAGGCCGAATATGCGGTGACGGACAATGGATATCCCCTCCTGCATGCACGTTAGCGACATGCGTCTCCATCCCGCCCTCTTCTTCTTCTGCGACCGGCAATAACAGCGGCAGCAGCTCCTCCATCGCGTGAGGCAGTTCGCGAAGGACGCGGTCGTTGTCAAGGGCGTTGCTGGTAAACACGTAAACATACCGGCCGGTCTCGTGTTATATACCAATGGCTCTTCGCGGCAGCCTTGTCGCGTCGCTATTGGACGGTTTGCGTGGATGGGGGATGGATGAGGCCAATGAGATGGCTGCGGCGGTGTGCGGCGGATGTTGGGCGCGGGCTTGGCTTGGCTGACAAGCTGGGATGGAGTTCTCGGAAGACTGCGGTCCGGGATGCGGCGATTCAGTTCACAATTGACGACGGTGACGGTGAACTTGCAATGGATTATAACGTTGATTCCTTCAAGGCGATTCCATCGAGCAGTAGTGAAGATGTAACGCTAGACTATAGCGATATACTGCAAAAGCAGTCATGACGCAGCGCCCCCAAACCCCCAGCCATCTCCGCCTCGGATCACGAACGATGTGCTGTCCTTGCATGTGAGGCGCTCACCGTCGTCGGAAGCATCCCACTCAAGAGGTACTTCCGCCCACCTCACTGCCATCCCCCCCCAATGTGATCCCCATCGCCACCCGAGGCACGTGGCGTACCTGAACGACCACTCCGCAGGGACGCTCCCACGCCCAACCATTTGCGCCTCTCCTTCAGCTGTGCGTTCGTCTATCAGGCACGCAGTATTGCACAACATACACCACATGTCTGACCAGCCCACGTGCCCTTCGTCGAGAGCACTTCATAGTCCAGGGCGCGGTTCAGTCAGACAACCCGAGAGCCCCTCAATTGCCACGCCCTACTCCTCTTTCCCTTCCTCCTCCACCTTCCCCTCAAACACCGGCAACCGCCCACTAACACCCTCCCACGTTTCCTTCCCCTTACACATCTTCTCCACCGCCTCGAGAATCTCATCCAGACTAGCACGCACCTGCTTCGTACTATCACGGTCCCTCAACGTGAAGCCCTTCCCCTCCAGACTCTCGTAGTCGACCGTGATACCGAATGGAATGCCGAGCTCGTCGTTGCGCGCATACCGCCTACCGATCGAGACGCCAGACTGGTCGACCTTGAATGACAGCTGCGCGTCGTCCAGGCGCTCCTCGAGCTCGGAGAGCAGGGAGGCGAAGCGGTTGTCCTTTTGCAGAGGGACAACGAGCACTTTGATGGGGGCGACGGTTGGCTTGAAGGACATGACCTGTGATGCATTAGCCGTTGTCAAATCTCCGACGAATTAGCGTGGTGCATACCGAGCGCGCCTCGTCGCCCTTCCGCGTCCAGTAGACATGCTCCATCAAGCTGTACAGAATCCGACCCACACCAAACGAAGGCTCGATGACATTGGGCGTGTACTCCCGCTGCGTCACCTTCCTCTTCTCCTTCACAAAGCTGACGATATCCTTATCGAGCTCAACCTTCCCACCCTCCATCTCCTGCACAGGAACCTCCACTTTACCCTTGTCCGCCATAGTGATACTGAGCTGCTCCTTCATCTCCTGGCTCAGCTCGCTCAGCGCCGCCTCGACCTTACTCTGGTCTTTCCGCAATTGAGGTCCGCTTTTCTTCTTGTCGAGATTGGCCTGCCATTCTTCAACATCATACGGCTCCTTGAGGTCTTCTCGCACTTTCAAGAACACACCCGTAGCTTTCTCGTGCACAGAAAGGTCGTACGCGCTCCGATCAGCACAGCCGACACACTCAATCCAGCCGTAGGAGTTGAGCAGCTCACAATCCCAGCAGTCGGCTGCATAATGCGCCATCTCGTTCGCCATGTGCTGCCTGAAACGAAGCTTGTCCATATCGATGCCAATCCGCTGCATGAACTGCATGATACGGACGAGGAAGTACCCGAGAGTCTCGTTGTCGACGAGCTTGGAGTCGACTGCCTCGCCGACCGTGGTGATAGTCGGTGTTGAGCCACCCCCGTTCTGCGTCTTGCGGTCCAGAAGGGGCAGCTTTACGTCCCGCACTGATGCGAACTTGGGATGCTTCTTGCCGCTCTCGGGGTCTACGAAGTGCTCCACTTCTGCCATCAGGAACTCACGGACTCGTAACAAGCCGGCCCGTGGTGACAGCTCGTTGCGGAAGGAGTACCCGATGGAGGCTGAGGCCATGGGTAGTTGTCCGTCACTGAACTCGAGGAGCTTCTGAAACGAGAGAAATTGGCCTTGCGCAGTCTCTGGTCGCAAGAAGGCTGGTTCTCGGCCAGTAGCGCCGATCTGTGTCTGGAACATCAAGTTGACGGAAACGGGAGGCTCGACCTCGTTGCCAGACGTCGGGTTGCGGATGTCATGCTTCTTGATGAGCGCGCCCATGTCATCGCCAGTACAGTCGTCGAGCGTCGCAAGAAGGTGCTCGTACTCTTTCCGCACCGCATCGTCCAGCTTCACTGCAGTCCTAGCAGCCTTGCCCTTCTTCTTCTTGAGCTTCGGATCCTCTTCCGTCGCGTCCACCTTCTCGCCACGCGCCTCCCTATCCGACCTCAGGCGCGATTCAATCACATCCTTGATCAAGTGATCCGCCCGTAAGATCTCGCCAGTCTTCGGATCCTTGCACATGTAGTCGGCGAATTTGGCAACGTGGCCGGAGGTCTCGAGAACGCGATATGGCGTGAGCATGGAGCACTTGAGCGCCATCATCCTCTCGTGCCGGATGAAGTGGTCGCGCCAGATGTTGACGACTTCAGCTTCCAGGTTCTCGAGTGGCGGGCCGTAGTCGAAGAGCCCCTTGACGGCGCCATATGGTTCGAAGGACTGCCAGAGGAAGACCTTGCGTCGGAGAAGAGATTCGAACTCCGTCCGGTCGAAGTCGGCGCCGGTCCGGGTCTTATAGTCGGACGCCATTCTGGGTGCTGAACCTGTGTTGCGTGTCCTGATTGGGATTTGATAGCGTTGCTGGGTTGGTGTTGTGGTGAATGTACGCTCTGGCCGGGATGGGTATCTCCTAGTTCGCGCAAAGAATGGTTCCGCGAGACCAAGACGTCGAGGGCCGATGTGAAGTATGTCAAGGTTGCGCTTGCCAATGACTCTTCGCAGGCGATTTGACATAAACCAGTACGTAGAGGTCGGAGAGTATATATGTCGCAAGGCGGCAGTCTCGCGGCGGTCAGAAATGGATTTCGAGCGGCTACAAGGTCCACAGTGTTCGTTTTTGTAGTCCGGAGAGAGGGAGCGAGTGTTGGTCTGGCTTCTTGGAGGAGTTGTTTGGGTGCTGTCAACTTTTTGTGCCTGAAAAGCGGTGAAGCGATATTGGCAGAAAAAGTTCCAGAAGACCAAGTCCGTGCGACACAATCCCACACTCACATAAGACCAGCGAGTCGTCCAAATGGCGTCCTTCAACCCGCTCAGGATCGGCAACAAGCTGAAGCGACAGCAACAGCATCAAAAGGTCAAGAAGCAGAAAGAGAACACCAAGCGGGACGATAGGTTCCAGCGACGGCGGCACGAGGACAAAAATCCAGAGTTGCGAGAGGCGCGACGAGCGAAGAATGTACCGGCGACGATCGACAGCAAGCGGACATGGGACGAGGCGAACGCAGACGAAGAGGCAGAGGGCAAATTGGGCTTGAGCGTGGATGTGCTGCATACTAAGAGGCGGAAGGTGGAGGAGGAGGAGAAGCAGGTGCCAGACGAGATCAACCCGGAGGATCACGTGGGAGACGTCGAGGATGACGAGGAGCCAGCGGCGGTGAGCGGGACAGAGGCAGGTGGCGACGGCGACGGCGATGGCGAGGAGGACGAGCTGGACAGCATGCTCGGCTCCGACGACTCCGACGACGACGCAGAAGCAGACGCACAGGCAAAGCAGGACCCTCCCGACCGCGCACCCAGTGAAGCACCCTCCGCAGCCGCCTCAGCCGCGACCGCAACCACAGACCTGAATCTCACACCCGACGCTCTCATCGCTCGTTTCCCAGCCCTCTTCACCCCCAGCGCCGACATTGACCCAAAAGTCCTCGTCACCACCGCTCTAAACTCGACACTCCACTGGGAAGCCCAGCTCCTGACCAGCCTCTTCCCAGGTAGCGCCTACATCCGCCGCACCGCACACTTCCGCAGCTACAAATACTCCGTACGGGAGATCTGCCACTACGCCACCAACCAGTCATACACGCACGTCGTGATCCTGAACGAGGAGCGCAAGAAACCCAAAGGACTCGATATCGTGCACCTCCCCGCAGGACCCATGTTCCACTTCAGCATCTCTAACTGGGTCGAGGGTGCACGCTTACCAGGTCACGGTAACCCCACAAACCACTACCCGGAACTCATCCTCAACGGTTTCCGCACCCCCCTCGGCCTTCTCGCCGCTCATCTCTTCAAATCCCTCTTCCCGCCCCGACCCGAGATCCAAGGCCGACAAGTCGTCACGCTGCACAACCAGCGGGACTACATTTTCTTCCGCCGGCATCGCTATGTTTTCCGCGATAAGCGGGGCACGGAGAAGAGTATCCAGGGCACGGACGGGAAGTTGATGAAGGGGGTCGAGGAGATCCGCGCGGGATTGCAGGAGTTAGGGCCGAGGTTTACGCTGAAGTTGAGGAGGGTGGATAAGGGGATTCAGTTCCGGAGCGGGCAGGAGTGGGTTTGGGAGGCGGGGGCGGAGAAGGTGAGGACGAGGTTCAGTCTGTGAAAGAGTGCGTCGCTGTACATAGTGTGCTGTACATCGACCTTCGCCAAATGACCATAGTCCCTTGCTCTTGGTGGTATATCTTTTGCTTCCACGCTCCGGCTACGTGCTTCCTTCCTGTAGCTACGTTGACACCAGCTTCTTGTCTCAGAGGAAGACTTATGCGCGAGCGGCCAGTCGCTTTCGTACGCTCGGCTATTGAGCATACTGGGTTGTTCTCGATACGGCCTCTCGAATGTCCAAGAATGATCGGTATGCCTGTCGGTCGTCGCCCCTCCACGTAGATGGGACACTCCCAGCCCAGGCCAGGAAATTGGAGAAACAAAAATCTGCATGTTCCCTTCACCTCGTCACTATACACAATTCCAGGGTCAGATAGGGCCGCACGTACGTCTGCACATGAATGCGCCGGACCAGAGAAGCTAGCTGCCCGGCGCACTGTCTTCAACGGAGCTTCTCCCAGCAACGCTCTCATGACCCCTCTCTAGCGGCTCGGAGTCCATACGTACAAGGTAGGCGTGCAGGGCGGGTCGGGGACGGACGGCGAGCCAACACCCACGGTAGCGCTGAGCAAAGCTTTGCCATGGCTGCGGTTGACCGGCAGACCCGGGTATTTCGCGTGCAACGACGTCCTTCATCTCCTGCACAATGCACACAGTTTAGCATCCCGGGGCCCTCGACACGCAGCGGGCATGGATCGGGTCGGATCTTCCATGGTGGTTCGGGCCGAAATTTCGTACACCCGTTCGATCCCGTCCGTGAGAGATCCAATCGGGAAGTTGAGATATGTTCTGAGTCGAGGATGCAGAAGAAGATAATTCGGCACAGACAATGCTTCGCAGGCATCATAGACTAGCTTTCGTCTGTCCATGCATCTTCGCGAGCTGAGTCTCCCCGTCCCGGACGTAGCTCCGCCAAGTCACGTCTTTGTAGAACTTCGCCAGGTTACTCGTGCCGTCTCGGACGATGTACTCGGCCAAGTCAACGCCATCTTGGATAGCTGCGTTGGCTCCATACCCCCCCAGGATAGGAGTCGCGTGCGCCGCGTCGCCCACCAGCACGATCCCTTGGGCGGCGGCTGCATTGCGCTCGGAGACTTCCACGGAGACGGATCGCATAAGCCAATTGAGAATGCGGTCTTTTCGCATCTTCTCGGCGTCGAAGACTTCTTCGAATGCTCCGTCGAGGGACTCCAGGCTTCTGATCTCTTCGAACAGCTCGTCTGGGACCTGCGAGGCGCTCGAAGTCGATCTTTCCGGTGTGAAGATGGGATCCACAGGGCTCCGAGCAGGGCGCGAGTACGTGTAGCTGATACTCACTGTATTCTTATTCCTGTCGTTGATCGTGATCTGCAGAAGAGTCTGTCCCAGGCGACGCTCGACAACGTTCGCCCCATCCATAGACGGAGCGTATCGGTCCTCGAACGTTTTCAAATCGACTCGTCGCCTGCCATTATACACCGCGAAAGGCAATATGTTGAAGCTACTTCCTGCTGCGGTGAATGTGCGAACCCTCGAGTGCGGACCATCCGCTCCTACTAGGATACTGGAATTCGCACGCTGTCCTTCGCGAAAGAACATGCTGTTAGAGCCACCTTCCGTCTGGGTGCTCGTGAGGTGGTGTTCCCACCTCACGTCCAACCCCTTGCTTAGCATTTTCTCCAGCTTGCGTCTATTGGCCCGGAAAGCGTCTGGGTCGTCGAGTCCTGGCAGCGCGTTGCTTCCAAGGCGACCAGTACCACCAACGACGCCATCGACTGCTAGTACCCTCCTGAAAGTAGCCTCGTTCAGATCAAGATACTTTAGCAGTGGCTGGAAAGCCCAGGGGTAGAGTGTGATTCCGTAATTGTGCCTGGTAGACCCGGAGCGAGCTGTGTCGCGTTCGAATATGACACAGGGGATGCCTCGCTGCAGGAGGCAGCGCCCAAGGACTAAGCCTGAGAGCCCAGCGCCTATGATGCTGACATTGATTTGTGACATGCCGAGCGTGTCTTTATCCTGGGTCGAGAAGCCCCGCTAGCGACGACCACGCTTTTACACCTTCGTCTGAGATCAGCGCCCGAGTGTATTAGGACTCACTTCCTGTGGTTCTTGGGTCGTTGGAGACTGTGCAATTCTGCTGGTGCTCAAGATGAACACCAAGGAACAAGGACTTGTGGACTATACGTTGCGGTTTACGAAGTTGTGTGCCTTCTGCATGGAGAAGGTACCTTAGTCGAACGCTAGCGGGACTTGCCGAATCGGACCTCAACTTCGAACATCTTGCACGACTTCTACCCTACCGCACCAGTACATCACCATGTCCTCATACACGTCAGCATCGCGGCCCAAGCGAGCGGGCGAGGACTTCGCAAGAGAACACGACAACACCACGAAGAAGCCTCGCTTCGACTACCGCAACCCCAGCACATTGGCCGCCGATGCGCCAGAAGAAGACATCATCCTTGACGCCGACGTGATTGGTAAAGCCGGACCTCAAATCAAGCGCAATGCTGTCAACATCGACGGCTACGAGTCTGACTCGGACAATGACAACTTCAATGCTCGTGCGGCGGAGCGAGAGCGGAGGAAGGAGGGTGGAGCGGCCAGTGGGCGCAATAGCAAGAGCAAGGAAGAGAAGGAGGATGATATGTTTGCCGATCTAGAGGAGGATGTGCAAGGAACGGCTGATGGGGATGAGGATGAGGAGCTGGCAAGGGAAGGCAAGAAAAAGAAGAAGGATGTACGATTCTTGGATCAAGCGGAGATAGAGGGGCAGGTGATGGACAGCAAGAGTGGTGGGCACGTGGCTGCAGACTTGTTAGTCGGTCAGAAAGGGAAGCAGAGGGCACAGTCTGTGGATTCCACGTCGGAGTCGGGTTCGGACGAGGAGCGGGATATGCTGCCTGAGGAAATGGAGGAGGACCTTGCAGCAGAGATTGGTGCAGGAGGCAAGAAGAAGCATGCGCCGAAGCTCGACGCTTTCAATCTCAAGCAAGAGGAGGAAGAGGGTCGCTTCGACGAGTCGGGTAACTTCGTACGCAAAGCTATGGATCCTGACGCTGCGAATGATAGCTGGCTGGATGGACTGAGCAAGAAGGATATGAAGCGTGCGCGAGAAGCACAAGAGAAGCGGGATAGCGAGCGAAGACAGAAAGATCTGGAGGATGATGCAACGACTACCAGTGATCTTCTATCACGACTCATCGCGCAGCTAGAGACCGGCGAGACGCCGTTGGAGGCGCTGCAGCGGTTGCAGAAAGGTCACAAGGTCAAGCCGAAAGAGGCGAAAGTGCCGAAGTGGAAGCAGAGGAAGCTCAAAGACAAGATGGATGTGGATGAACAGGCTGCGAATGGCAATGGTGCAGACCACTCGGATCCGGTCGAGGAGGCTCGCAAGAAAGCTGTAGAGACGATCACGGGCGCTTCGGACGCGCTGTACTCTCGCGAGCAGCACGATATCTACGATGTTGAGCGGGAGGTACTGATGCGGCAGTACAAGCGGGAGACGGGAGAAGACTGGCAGCCACCAGCGTTGCAACCTGGCAATGCGGACGATGGGTCGCAATGGGAGTATAGGTGGAGCGATGCTCGGGATGGGGTAGAACGTCATGGACCGTATGACGGGCCAACTATGAAGGCGTGGCAAGAAGCAGGTTATTTCGGTGATGGAGTGGAGTTCAGGAGGGTGGGGCATATTGAGTGGGACCGTTCACTGGATGTACGGTAGCTATAACGAATGCAACATCAGGCAAATAGCAAGCCACCGTCCTCCGGGCCACCGTAGCCTGGTTCAACTCCGAGTACATCAGTGAACGCGCACTGAGAGCTCCGGAAAACGGCGTAGTACGAGAGTGACTTTCGTTCTTTCATACCTACCGCGATAGCGCACAGTCCCCGGCCACCCCGCTGTATCGACCGAAGCACGACGTCTCGGGCGCGAACCGGGTGTTCCTACCCTCTGCCCTCGACAACCGCCTTCTCCATTGCGCCTCCTTACAGTCAACTCCGCGGCGTCAATCTCTCGCGGCCGGGTCCGGATCAGGCACGCCAAACTGGTGCGTAAAGAGCGGCTGCGAGCGTTGTGTTGTATACAGCTCGCGCTGAAAGGCTTGAATCGCCGCCCTCGCCGCATGAAAATATCGCACGAGTACCACAGCACACCCAGCCGCATCCAGTTCTGTTGAACCAACCATACCAAGTACCCACTTCCAGACTTCCTTGACGACCACCAAGCCAAACACGAGGCACGTCACCTCGACCAGACTGCCCAGGTGGCTGTTGCTCCACATAACAGTGCTCGGGTCCAGGCAGCCCATGGTTTGCGCCAGCAGCAAGGCCGCGCGCAGTAATTTCCACTCATCCGTCACCGACAGGTTGTTGATGAAATCGGCGTACGGGTCTTTGGCGAGGTTTCTGCCTGCTTCTGCTTTCTCCGGAGTGGGTGGGAGCAGGCGTCGACTTAGACGACCGTAGATCTCGAAGCCGCAGGCGAAGAGGCCGGCGTGGACGACGACCAGGCTGAAGACGGTGATGCCGCTTGCCAGCATGGTTATCGCCGTTCTTGAAAGATCCATGTTCGTTGTCAGAAGTTGTTGTGGTCGAGTTGGGTAGGTTGAGGATGAGTGGGTGAGGTCGTCCATTTTCTTGCTCTTATACAGGTGCGCTTGGCGCTTACCTCTCAACGCGACTCGACGGAAGGAGCTCTTGCTGACGATTCGTCGACAGCGAGATACAACTCTCACACCCGGGACATTGTAGGCCGTCATGCCTTCCTTAGCAGCTCGGGGCCCAGCACAATACATCTGGCGCTGCTCACCACAGCAAGACATCCAATATGCCTTTTTCGCAGCCGCCCTATAACACCGCCATTCGAGTCGGCGACGCTGTCGGCTTTTCGGCCTCATCCGCGTCTCACTCGGCGACACTGGCTCTGTGCGATACTCCCGCGCGGCTGGCGGGCTGGCCTACTCGCGGAACGCTTGTCTGACTGCGTGAGACCGAGTCTACCGAGTCTCGGCACTGCACGGCACAGGGGCAGCCCGGAGAGAGATATCCGAGGCTGGGGGTCCAAAACCCAGCGGGCACGAGATGGTGTCGCTGAGGAATGAGAAACAATGCCGGTAGAAGCCGTCGCAACGCTTCTATGCAGCAACCATCCGGTGCAGCGCAGATGAATGGCCTTGAGGTACACCTTGGGAGGGAGTGTGAATAATGAAAACATCGAAAGGCATCACCACCAGCGTAACGTGAAAGCAGGAATGAGTGCGACTAGCATCCCTCCCCCCTCGCGCAGGACCGAAACTACAGCACAATTCTGGCGCCTATCGAGTGCTCAAACCAGAAATCCACGATCTGGGAAAATGTCTGCGCAATGGTAGGGGTCTAAAAAGCGCAGTACCTTCTCTACCTACACATCTAACAAAACGTCTCGCAAGCGCACCCCGCTCGCCAGAAAACAGAGCCACCACCACGCCACCGCCACAACGTCAAAACGTCGGACAGGGTTAGCATGGACAAGGTGCTGTACGGAATCCCTCTCAAGCCCTCCCACTTCCAACAAAATCAATGCACCCCTGCAACGCCCCCTGCATCTCCTCCACTTGCCTCCTTAACCGCGCGTTCTCGGCCCGCAGGTGCTCGGCACTCGCCCATGACGACGCCGCAGCAGCAGCACCATCTCCGCCACTCCGCACCGCGCCGTTGTTATACGCCATCCCGCTGGCGCTGGAGTTGGACACGGACATGGTGCTCTGTCGTGACAGCCCTGGCCTCCCGCTCAGCGCCCAGTCCCGGCCTCCCTCGTCCGCAGGCGTCAGCGTCATCAGCGGTGTCTCGCCTCCGCCACCGGCCCCGGACCCGGAAAGAATCGACTCGGCGTACTCGGTACCCTCCGACTCGAACCCGGAATCACTCCCACTCCCCGCCGAACCCCTCTTCCGTCTCCGGGGCGTAGCATCCTCCTCCCCTTCTTCCTCCCCATCCCGATCCATCGACCTCCGCACCATCTTAACAGAGTTTCTCGCAGCCTCCTCCCCCACCTCCACCCCCCTCCCCTTTTCCTTTTCCTTCTCCCCCTCCCCCGCCAACAACCCCCTAACCACGCCCTCCGTCTCCTCCGCCCTCCGCCCCATCTCCTCCAACTGCCACCGCAAATGCTCCGCCCGCGTCTCCGCCTCCTCGACCTCCTCCCGCTGGGCCTCGAGCTCCGGTCGCACGGCCGCGAGGGCCGATGCTTTCTCGCGGTACGCGGCTTGCAGTCTCTCAAGCAAGTTGGTGGCGTTGAGGAGGAGGTCGTTGAAGGCGTGCGGGGATGGGGAGGCCGGGGGTGAGCCGGTGGGGAAGAGGGAGGTGGGTATTAGCTGGGGTGTGAGGAGGGGGTCTTGGGGTCGTTGGGGTGCTGGTGGAGAGGTTGGGGCGGTTGTGAGTTTCCGGCTGAACCAGCTGGGTTTCGTTGTTGGTGGTGGTGTTGCTGCATTGGTGTTGTTGGTCTGGGCGGAACTACGTCGCCGTGGTCCACCAGCTGGTCGCTGGGTGAAAGCGGGTTTGTACTCCATGACAAAGTCCTCGGTCTCCTCTTTCGTGGGCGATTGCGGGATCCCGATTCTAACGGGTGCGCTCTCGCCGTTGAACAGATCGCCGAACACGGGATGTCGCTGCTGTTGTGCCGGCACCTTCTCTGGCGTAGTAGGGGTAGAGGTGGTGCTGCTGGCGCTGAGCTTGGGGACGAATCCCGCCAATGACTTCGCTCTGGAGTGTAGCACCGATCCCTTGCGCGTCAAAGCCGCGGCAGCAGGCTGCGCATTGGAGATGGTGGAGAGGAATCGGGCGCCGAACGCGGGTCTTGTAGAGAGGATAGCGGCTTTTGAAGGCGTCGAGGGGAGCTGCAGGTCGAAGCCGTCACTGTCGAGGTCCACGGGGGTGAAGTTCCGGTGGTCGTTATCGTCGATCTGGCCTTGCGAGCCGGTGTATGCGGTGGAGTGGGAGTCCTCGCGTCGGTAATCCGGGCTGTGGCTGTGGTTATGCTGCGTCATGTTTGACGACTGGCGCGGATGTGAGCCGGGGAAGGCCTTGTTCGGGAGGTGTGATGTTTGGGTGACGGTGGAGTCGATGGTGTCGGAGATATGTGACCACAGGTAGCAGGCGTGCCAGCTGAAACTCTCCTGGACGTGGGAGATGAGCCAGGAGGTGAGCGGTGCTCCTTCTCGTCCGGACTCGGTAGCGACAGGACTGGCGTAAGATATCGCTGGGTATGAAGTCCACCGTCTTGTTTCTTAGCTGACCACCGCCGGTCGTCCCGATGTTTCGAATCTTTCCTGCCCGTTGATCTCTTAAACCTGGAGCCGGTGCAATGTCTCAGCCCTATGGGAGATGGCGGGGCGGGGCGGGGCGGGTTGGAACGTCGACCTTCAATATCTTGTTCCCGCGTCGAGATGCAAATGCGAACGACAGTAGTCTCGTGTGACAATGGAAGAAGATGCAAAGGCCGGGAGGTACAGCAGCCAGAGGAAATGCGGGTTTATGTTATGTTATGTTCCCAGAGAAATGGAAGCTTTCGACTACCCGGCCACTTTGCTGCCACCCCTGCCATCTTGCTTGTTGCTGCAGCCACACGATATCCCGCTCCATCAGATCTTGCCTTACCTGATCACATCACCACGCATCAGAGAAGACCACATACACACGGCAACCGGAGAGCCGTATTTTCATCATATACCAGGATTGCAGTGTCGAGTCGTCAAGGTTGTATACAGAGCGGGTACAATATGCCAGATTTCAACACATCTTCTCCTTCACACCGCGCCGCTCTCATCCGCGACGACGAACTTCTCCGAGTTCGCGCGCTGTGACATGGCCCTGATCAGTTGGCTGTCACAGGTCGAGAGGACACTGATACCAACAAGCCAAATGCACGTCAACGTCAATAGTAGTGGTGTTCGATATGTTCAAGGCATTCGTCGGAGCCTTCGTTCAGTATCTACCAACGCTTTTCCACCACCACCACCACCTCCCATGCATCCAGCGCCGCCGCTTTCCCAAAACCTCCACTCCACTCCCCCCCCCCACCTTAAACCTTCCATCTACTCCAGAAAAGTAAACAGGTTCGTATGCACCACATTCAACGCCCGATTCGCCTCCCTCTCCTCGATCACACAGCTGATATTGATCTCGCTCGCCCCCTGCGAAATCATATCGATATTCACCCCATGCTCCCCGAGCGTGCTGAAAAACCTCCCGCTAATCCCCACCATACTCCGCAACTGCCGGCCGACCAACGAAATAATCGCCATATTGGGCACCAGATCCACGTCCCCCCAGCGACTCAGGTCGTCCACCGCGCC
>NAJQ01000790.1:0-13419 GCA_005059865.1 Friedmanniomyces simplex
TCTCCGTAGAAGAAGTCGGGCCTAGCGACCTTTATCTTATCGTCGGTACTAGTCCTAGTAACGGAGGCTACGCTAGAGTCTCTATTAGTAGAAGACATTATCGTATCTAAAGAACTACTAAGTCCTTAAGGGTATTCAAAGTGTTGCGACCCTATAAGGTAGTATTACGTAGTAGAGCTCGGTAGGCTTAGATAGTATTAAGATAAGGTTAGTATTAGGTAATACTTCTCTCGTTCATAAACTACTCTACTAGAATCGTTCCTAGGTATACGAAGACCTTTTAGTTGGATTGCAACATAAGTTGAATACGAACTACCTATAGAGAAAGCACGCCTACTATATATATAGGAGATTCGTATAGCCGCGACTTGCGCGCTATATGCGCTTAATCGTAGTAAGCGTACCTATCGTATAACTCGCGACGGACGCGCCCTCGACGAGCCCTCGTTAAGGTCGCGTAGTTTACGTATCCTAGGTACGCTCGTAGGGAACCCTAAGGTCGTTGTACCTATTACGTACTATTTAGTTAACCTTCCGTATAACCGTAATACCCGCGACTTCCTACGGGATATATAGAAGGCTTCGACGATCCTCGATTATAGTATAGCTAAGTAGAGACGAAGTCCTACCTAAGGGTATCTAGGAGTATACTAACGTCTTCGATATTAAGGAAGTTACGAACCTTAAGCGTCCCGAAGGCGTCGAGTATACGATTAACCTAGAGCCTAGGAAAAGACCGCTATTCCGACCCTTATATAACCTCTTAGTAGAGGAGCTTAAGGTGCTTCGGGGATATCTAGATATAGCCTTAAAGAATAGATAGATCTAGCGCTCCGCAAGCGAGGCGGGTACGCCTATCCTATTCGTACTAAAGAAGAATAGTACTCTCCGTCTCTTTGTTAATTATAGAGGCCTTAATGCTATTACGCTAAAGAACTAGCACCCTCTACCGCTAATTAGCGAGACCCTTAACCGCTTAGGCCGTACTAAGGTCTTCTCTAAATTAGACTTAAAGGATACGTATTATCGTATTCCTATTAAGCGCGCTAATAGCTAGAAGACTACGTTTCGTACGCGCTATAGTTACTTTAAGTACTTACTTATGCCTTTTAGCTTAACTAGTACGCCTACTACCTTTTAGGCCTATATTAATCGAGCCTTAGTAGGGCTCGTTAATGTCTATTACGTCGTCTATTTAGACGATATTCTCATTTATAGCGACTTGTATAAGGAGTATACGCGTTACCTCTACGCCGTACTTACGAGGCTCCGGAAATTCGCTCTATATATAAGCCGGAGGAAGTGCGAATTCTATACTTTAGAAGTAGAATTCCTAGGATACGTTATATCCGTCGTAGGTATAGCGATAGATAGGCGTAGGGTAGCTACTATCGAGGAGTAGCCGCGCGCCGTATCCGTACGGGAGGTATAAGTCTTCCTAGGCTTTTCTAACTTCTATAGGAGGTTTCCGGTCTTACTCTAAGATTATCGCCCCGTTAACTAGCCTAACTAAGGGACTAAGAACGGGAGGAAGCTAAGCCTAATTGCCTAGAGAGAAAGTAAGGAGTAGGCGTTCCGTATAGTAAAGGCCGCCTTTACTAAAGCGCCTATCCTCTAATACTACTAAACCGGAAGCAAACTCTAGTTAGAAACCGATACTTCCTAATTCGCTATCTCGGCAATTATGTCTTAACTACGTAACGTAGCTAACTTGCCGGCGTAGTAGCATCCTATTATATTCTAGTCCCGGAAGCTAAATCCCGCGGAGTAGAATTACGAGACTTACGATAGTAAGTTACTCGCTATCGTCGAGGGATTTAAGTAGTACCGCTATTACTTCGACGGCGCTACGTATGCAATCTAAGTACTTACTAACTATAATAACCTACGCGGGTTTATAGGGGTAAAGTAGCTAAACGGACAATAAGCTCGCTAGGCTACATTCCTAGTAGCTTTTAACTTTATAATTAAGTATTGCGCTAGCAAGTTAAACCCGGCTAACGGCCTATTACGGCGCCCGGACTACGAAGGTATCCCGTAGGCAACTCGCTATCTTCTCCCGATACTATAGAATAAACTCGTAGTTTAGGAATACGAGCCGGATATAGTAGCTATAGTTAGCCGTATCTATATAGCAAATAAGCTATACGCGCCTCGTATAAGAAGCGAGGGCGTATTAGCCGAGCCGTACTACGGGCTAAAAACCTTAATCTAAGCTATCGTAAATAGTATTACTCGCTCTAAAGATCCTTTTATTACTACTATAGAGGATATAACATCTATATTATAGCGGCTATAGGCTAATAACGAAGCACTCGTTGCGCTACGCAAAGGCGCCTAAGCTATAGGTAACTCGACTACGTAGGCGCAATATAACGAATTACAAATATTATAATATAGTATACGTACCTAGTAACTTTACCGCGCGCGCGCGTAACTTATGCGTATCTACTACGACGACGAACTAGTAGGCTATTTCGGAAGAGACAAAACTAAGGAGCTACTTTATCGAAAGTACTACTAGCCTAACCTTTCTAAGGATATTGCCGAGTACGTTAAAACCTACCGTATATACTAGGTTATAAAGACGCGACGCTATCGACCCTACGGCGACGCGTAGGCGCTACCTATGCTAAATAGAGTATAGTAGGAGATTACTATAGATTTTATTACTGATTTACTATCCGGCAAATCTAACGATAAGGTTATTAATATAATCCTTATAATTGTCGACCGGTATATAAAGATAAATATCTACGTACTACGTACTAACTACTTAACGGGTAATAAGCGTATAGCTTGCGACTCTTATAATAGAATACGTTGTTCGATATTACGGTATACCTCGTAGTATTATTACTAATCGAGGATCGGTCTTTATAAGCTAGCATTAGAGTAACTTCGCATACGAGGCGCATATAAAACATAGGCTTAGTACTACCTTCTACCCTTAAACTAACGGTTAAACTAAGCGCATAAATCAAACCCTTAAATAGTACCTTTAATACTACTATAGCGAGGTTTAAGATAAGTAGCCTAACTACTTGCCGCGCGCGGAGTTCGCAGTTAATAATAGCGCCTACTACGCGCTACGTATAAGCCCCTTCTAAATCTTATATAGGTAGAACCTAGAAATTTATTCTAGCCTAACTCGAGATAAGCCGCGGGAAGGAAAGGTACTAGTAGCTAAAGAGCGTACGCGAAGTATACGAGAACTATACGCGATGCTTAAAGAGCGTTAGCGCTAGGCTACTAAGGCCTAGATAATAAGCGAAGGAAAGCGGTAGAAGCTAATATAGTTTAAAATCGGTAATAAGGTACTACTAGCTACGAATAACTTAAGGCTATAAGGCCTAAAGAAGAAAATAAGTACTAAGTTTGTAGGGCCGTTTTATATCCGTAACGTAGTTAGGAAGTAGGCGTACTAACTAGTACTTCCGACCTTATACTAAATCTATAATATCTTTTATATATTTCTACTAGAGCTATAGTAGGCGCGCGTAGGCGAGGAGCCTACGGACCTAATACCTCTCGCTAAGAACGAGGATAAGTAGGAGGTTAAGGCTATCGTAGATTCTAGGAGAAAGAATAGTAAGCTTTAATATTTAGTTTAATAGAAAGGATAGCCTAAGGAGTATACTAGCTAGGAACTAGCTAAGAACTTTAATAATACGCTAGACATTATTAGCGTATACGAGGTAAAGGCGAAGAGTAAGCGAGGAGCTAAGGGGTTACGTAGAAAGCAATAAAGAAGAATAGCGCTTACGGTAAGGGCGAGGATAACTATATAGCCTAATCTAATACCTAGAAACGTAGGCGGCGCGTACGCTACCCTCTATCGCGCCCCCTACGCTACTCCTAGGCCGCGTCGCCCTCCCTCGCTACCTTCTCTACCTCTTCCTCTCTATCTCCCTCCTCCTCTACCCTATATAGCGCCCGATCCGTAGTATTAGTCGCCCGCTAGGTAGGCGAGGGTAGGGGAGAGGGAGTAGGCGGGGTAGAGGGCGACGCTATAAACCCGCGTATAACGTATAGGGCGCGCTTACGTCCCGTAGGCGCCCTACTACTAGCGACCTAGCGGCGCTTACGCGCTAGCGCTACCTCCTCCTCCTCTTCTATACTCTCCTCTTACCCCGCGAGCTACGCTAAAGTAGCGCGTAACGAGGGCGTAAGCGACTCGCCGGCGTCCGTCTTATTACCCCTATAGTTAAGGGTATCTATACCGAGGATATTGTTGATACTATTAGTATCGACGCTAAGGTACTATAGGCCCTACGTATACGGTTAGTATACGTAATAGGCGCGATATATAGTAACGATAAAAACTTACTAGCTTCCCGATCTCTACTAATACTAGAACTCCCTAACGTAGGCTCTATAGCTTAAGGTCGTTATAGATCCCGCTCGCCGCTAGCGCGGCAAACGCGGCTAGCCTACGAGGCGTAAGTTTATCGCCGAGAACCTTATTACGGTTCCTATCGAAGATCTTAAGCTAGGTAATAAGGGTCTTACCTACTTTAATAGCGGTATCGCGCGCGGCGCGTACTAGGCCCGCTATAGCGCGGACGCGTATAAGCTCCGTATACGTAGCGCGGGCGTAGACGGCGGCGTTAAGGAACGGGAATAGGGGGGGCTCTATCGGCTTATAGGGGTAGTAGAACTTCTTATACCTAGTATACTTCTTAGCGAAGGCGCTAAAAGCGCCGTCGTAGGGGTTGCCTATTACCGGGTTAGTATACGCGGAGTATACGAGCTACTAGCGTACCGCTAGCAATATAAGCGTAGTACGTACCGTTAAAGTTACTATTAATATACGTAATATACTAGCGGTAGATCGCTATCCGCGCGCTAGTATTAAGTATACGCCTCGACGGTATCTTGGGTACAAGCGTAGCTACTAACATAATTCTTATATATATATATATAGGGGCGTACGTAGGTTATACTAGTATCGTGCGGTACGAGTACGTAGCGCGGGCGTAAAGAGGGTAGAGCGCGTATATATTATTAATTAGCTAAATTCTAAGGACTTAGGGGCAAAATATATAAATATACCCTACCCTACCCGTAGTATACGTAGCAACTATAAACGCGGAAGGAGCGTAACGTATGCTAGTTATACCTACCTTACGAGCGTAAACTCCTACCCCTATAACAAACAATAAACGACGAATACATTCCGATATCTCTAGCGTATACGCGTTAAACGCGGGAATACTACGATACGTAAGCGAAGGGGGGAATATCCCCTAGAGGACTAGGATAGTACTCCTAAAGGGGGAGGTAACTAATACCGGAGAGTATACTATAGATATAAGGCCGACTAGTATACTTAGCACTATTAGGGCTAGAGTTATACCCGAGGTTATCTAGCGGCTCCCCGCCCGGGGCGTAGGCGTATATCGTACGCTAATACTATGTTCCTTATACGAAGTAGTACTTAGCGCTTTCTTTAACTAACTATTTAGTTAGAGGGCCTTTTACGCTACGAGATATTATCCTCCTAGATATATCCTATATTACTTAGTTATAGTTAAGTTTAGGGCTAAGTTTAGGGCTAGCGCGTACTATAGTAAGTTAGTTAGGCATAAGATAACGTAGATAGTCGCTAGGCCTATAGTAGGATTAGATATGTTTATAAGTATAGATATAAGTAGGGTACTACTAATAGTCTAGTAGGGAACCTATAGTCGTTAGTATACGAGTACTCTTTCTAGTAGACCTATAGCATATACCTAGAGTAATCGAACTCCTATACCTAGCTTAAAGTTAGTCTACTAGGCTATACTAAAGCTTACTAAGATAGCGAGGAAGGATAGAAAGTATATAGTAGCCGCTAGATCTAAGTCGTACGTAATACGGGAAGGTAGGAAAAGATATACGAGATAAAGGTCGTAAGGCAATATCTAAAGAACGCGTATATATAGCTAAAGGAGGAGTAGAAGAATAGATCCGCTTAACGCGCTTATCGTAGCTTTAAGCTTTTAGCTTCCGCGAGATATAGAGCTTTTAACCTCCTATATAATAACAATAATACCTCCTCTAATATAGCGCTTAATAAAGACTAGGTAAACATACTCGACTAACTATAGGGCTAGCTCGCTATTGCTACTAAGCAACTAGGAAGCTCGTAAGAGAACCTCCTAAGAGGTAACCTACTATAACTATAAGAGGCCTATACGTATATACTTGTTACCTTCTATTCTTTCTAGTTTTGCGCTATCGTCTCCCTATAACTGCAATAACTAGCTAAGGTAAGCCGCTTATAGGGAGTTACTATAAGGCGATATACACTTTATCGTCTAGAATATTATAGTAGTACAAGATACGCTATAGACTTATCGCGAGTTCTTAACTTTGCTCTACGCCTACCTACTACCTAGCTTCCTAGGAAACACGTATAAGAGGCTACTATAGAACCTCCTATAGAAGAAATTAGACGTTACGCTAGAAGACTAGGTAGCCCTATACTCGCAGTATAATGCTAATAGTACGCTTAGTAATCGAGAAAGCGCTACTAGGCTAAATAGTGTAGAGTATCGGGAGTTGTAGAGCTTAGTAGCGAAGGAAAGCACTCTATATACTAGGGTATTTGTAAGGGATAGGGCGTTAAGGGATACCTATACAATAGGGGAGCGTAAAGCGGGTATCGCGACTATAACTACTAGACTAAAGCGGAATTTGCGGAAGATGCTAAAAGATAGGAAGCCGTATCGATAGTCTCCTCTATTTAGCTTACTTAGTTTTAAGACAAAAGTAGAGGAGGCGGCGGATAGGGAAGAAGATAAGGATAATAAGGGCGATAATAGGAGCGACGAGGATAACGAGGAGGGTAAGGAGGATAATGCGCATATAGAGGACGCGATGCTAGAGTCTAGCCCGCAGGAACCTTTAGAGCTAGGCGTCGATACGAGCCTGCTATCTATGCCTATAGAGACGATATTGCGCTTCGTAACTACTAGGGCGCTACCGCATCGGAGGTAGCTACTAACTGTACAGCGTTATAGCCTCAATTGTCTAGGCTGCCGAAGTAGAGACGTGATAGACTGCGGCCTTAGGAACAGCGTATCAATTTTCGGGCGGTCCACCTTATTACATTCTCTGAGACGCGCTAGGATTGATGCGAGGGGGCAGTCTCCTTTTGCCGAATATCCACCGATATGCTCACCTCTGCTGTCCAAAATGTGTTTGCCCTTCTTAGATTGAAGCAGCGCAGAACGACAAAAACATACAACAGCGGGGACCTGCTTGAAGTCAGTCAGTAGTGTGTCTGTCATTACTATCTGGTCGATTGCGATGCCGAGAGACTTGCACGCCTTCATCGCTGCTATCTGCCGAGTTTCTCTGGTCGCTAAAGATGTATCTCATGTCGAGATTTGTAATGCTATCTCAAACTCAGTATCCACTGACTCCTTGCTCACCATGGATCAGAGCAGTCAGTGATGCATTCGTTCACAAGACGTCACTTGTCCCCCAAGCCTGAGTCAACAGACGTTATCGCCTCGAGTTCCTTCCCTCCAACGACCAACGGATCTGCCGCCACCACAAAGAAGCACATGCGGGTCCACTCCGTCTCACTCGGGTTCCGCCACAGATGTTTCGTGCCCCGCTGAATGAAGACATCCCCAGGCTTGCCCACACGAACCTCGCCGCCATCCACTTGGTTCTCGATGGTGCCGAGAATGACGATACTGCAGTCGACGCTATCCGTACGGTGCATTTCGCTCTTGAAGCCGGGCGCGAAGTCGAAGAGGCGCATGTTGGTCCCATTCTTCGTAACGATCTCAGAGGGTTTGATCGTGCCTGACGTGTATGCCTTCAAGTCCGCGTCGTTGGTCATCAGCGCAGGCGACGTGGTCGTGCCCCACAACAGGGAGCTGAACACCTCGGGCGAGAATTCTTGCCACGTAGCGTCCGCGGAAACGTTTTGTTCTGGTACAAATTTGGAGACTCCTTCCTCGTCGTGCGTGGTGATATGTCGGCTTGGTGCGCGAAAGCCAGACTTGTCGTTGTGGAGGAGGGACGCCATTTCGTTTGTTTTCGGATCTCCCTGTGTTCTTTGCTGTACAGAATAGGATTTCCAGTAAACTCGGAACTTGTTTGAATCTGACTCAAGACAAGGCAGTATCGTTATATAGAGGGTGAAGCACACTCTTTTTGAAGCCGGAGTTCAAGACCGATGATTTCCAAGCCACCACACGCTATTAGGAATCAACGAGCCACCACACGCTATTGGAAATCAACGAGTCACCAAACGCTATCAGGAATCAATGATGGAGAAGGTGATGTGCTAAGACTTTTGATTCCAGTTGTTTGTGGCGTCCGTATGATCATGCCGGTTAGCGTCTTTGTTTCGTCCTTTTTCGGCTCCATACAGCTAAGTCTCGTTGATTCGCCCAGCATATCAGATGAGGCATCGATCGCAACGTTCGTAGAAGCCATTCGACGTCACTTCTCCTCTCTGCTAATGATTCCTCATCTCTCCCCTGCCAATGGTACCTCATCTGCCCCGTGCTACAGTAGCTGGGGATTGCAGTATCTCTCCAAGCATACTCTGTGCCGTTGTCTCGTCGGATGCACTTATGACCCGCCACTATACACTCCATCGTGTCCAGTCTTAATTTGGACCCATCTTCCGTTACCGTCCGCAGCAGACGGACCTCCGCCTCATCGACATAATTCTCATGCTACTTAGACTTCAGACGCCCTGGAGACTTCCAGTATTCCCAAGACCGCCTTCTATTTTTGATCTTGTTTCATACATGCCCCGATTGCTCTGCTCCAGAATCATCCAAAGGTAGCTCATGACAACGTCAATCTACCTCCTCGCAACAACCAAACGACTTCCACTCATAAAGACCTGGACAACCCGGAGCTCGCTGCGACCTACAGCGAGGCAAATACGCGATACCAGAACAATCGCCGTTGTCACGGGGGCAACAGCGGCATGAACGTTCGTGTCCTAGTGGTTGACGGCGTGTCAAAGCTTCCTCCAGAAGCAAACGGCGCCATCGTCGTTGGCGGTTCGAATGCCGCGATGTACGCGACGTATTTCTCGGCCAAAGCTGGCGCTCGCGCTGCTGTTCATCATGACTGCGGCATCGGTCGAGATGAAGCAGGGGTCAGAGGCCTGCTTTGGGCGGAACGACACGGCATGGCTATGGCGGCCGTCGCGACTGACAGCGCCCGCGTCGGCGACGGTGCAGACATGCTCCAACGCGGGGTCATCAGTCGTGTCAACAGACTTGCGGCCATGTGTGGCGTAGAGGACGGTCAAACCGTCGTACAAGCAGTGGAGCTTTTGAAACCCGCGCCTTGGCCTCACGCAGACGTGGAGGCGCCGGTCGAGGGACGCACCTTTCTTCACGGCGTCCTCTGCATAGACTCCATCTCACTCGGAGATTCAGAAGACGCAGGCTTGGTCGTGGCGAGCGGTAGCCATGGCGGTGTAATCGCGGCCGGAATGACGCGTTCATTGAGGCCATGCCTCGCTTTCTTCAATGATGCCGGCTTCGGAGCCGATCGTGCGGGTGCCGCCTGCCTTCCGATTCTCGATTCTGAGGATATTGCCGCCGCTACGGTCGGAGCGGACTCGGCGTGTATCGGTGATGGCGAGTCGACGCTGACACAGGGCATTATCTCGGCCGTGAATGAAACGGCATACCGACTCGGCGCCAGGGTCGGGGAGACGGCTCTTAAAGTGGCGCGCACCGTGGTGGAGAGAGCCTGAATAGTCCACGCAGAACAAGCCAGAATGAAAAAACAAACCAAGTCAAGACTGTACTGACCCCATCCGCTGAGGCCAACTATTCCTTCTGTGTTAAACGCAGTAGTCGCCCTATACTATGTCAAGGCCGTTGTAGGCTGCAACAAGCTTGTCCTGAGGGACAAGAGCTAGTCCAGGCTGCCGCAGTAGAGACGTAATACAGTGCAGCCTTGGAAACAGCGTATCATTCCTCCGACGGTTCCACCCCGCCGCATTGAGTGGTATACGAGTGGATGATGGTGCTATCTAGACAAGCTACAAGCTGAGAAGGAGAGGTCTCTGTGCCAAGACCGCACGGCCCTACAGCATCCTCTGGGATACGCTAGGATCCGTGTGAGAAGGCAGTCTCTGTTTGCCGAACATACATCGATATCCTCACCTCTGCCGCAATCTAAAACGTATTTGCCCCTCTTAGATTGAAGCAGGGCAAAACGACAAAAACATACAACAGCGGGGATTCGCGCGTCGTCACCGACCGTACTACTAGTCCGCCGATTCGCAGCTTAAGTACAGGAGAGCGGACGGGATCCTCTGTTCTCTGCGATCTATGGCCGTATGTACTCAGATGGGCTTTGAAAGTAAAGTATATGCGTACTTACTGCAAGCCGAAGTACTGACGAGGAGGGAATGCAGCCTCGTGATTGCTTGCTTGTGAGGGAGCATCCAATTCTACGACATTGCCAGACCACGGGGGCAGCCAACTCCGATTCTTCGCCGCAAGGTGATGCGGGGAGCTCTCTTCTCCCCGCCCGCACACCTCCTTGCTCATCTTCGGATTCCGTCCACCGAATATACCATTGGGTGCGGGTCGCTTCATTCCGCCGACGGCCTTGCGAGCTCATATATTCGCGCTCCCGCTGGCTGCAAGTCCACGATGGCGACCGCGGCATGTTCGCTCGATCTTTCCGAACACTACGCGCCACGTTCTTCTCCCGCCATCCCAAGCGCAACTTCACAGGCTCTGCAACAGCCATGGCGTCCGCGAACCACATCAGCAAGGTTGCCATCGTCGGTGTATGTCGGCAATAGTATCCTCATCATGATACCCTACCTAATGTGAGCAACTAGGCTGGCGGCAATGTCGGTCGCTTCATGACCGAGGCGCTGCTCAAGACCGGCAAGCATGATGTTACTGCTCTCACTCGCGCAGACAGTCAGAGCAAGCTGCCGGAAGGCGTGAAGACGAAGACCGTCGACTACAGCAAGCCGGAAACACTTGTTGACGCTCTTCGTGGCCAAGAGGCGCTGGTCATCACCATCAGCGGCCGCGCTCCGATCAAAGACATCGAAGAAAAACTTGTCAGGGCGGCGGGCGAAGCTGGCGTGCAATGGATGTAAGTCCTGTGACAATAGACCGCAATTACGGAAGACGGCCAACCCTCATGACACGCAGCCTGCCAAACGAATGGTCTCCGGACTCTGCCGACGATGGCATTGTCAAGGACGTCTTCTTGCTCGGCATGAAAGGTAAGCGGACTGCGATCCGTAAAGCATGCCGAGTATAGATGCTCACGCAGGTTAGTGGCGACTCGGAAGCTGATTGAAGAGCTCGGGAAGAGCTCCTACGTGGCCGTGTTATGCGGCTTCTGGTACGAGTACAGCCTCGCGATCGCCAACAATTACGGCTTCGACTTCGCCGACCGTCACCTCAACATGTACGACGACGGACAGACCAAACTCTGCACCACCACGTGGCCCCAGGTCGGCCGCGCGGTGGCGGCGATCCTTAGCCTGCCAATCCAGCCCAGCAATGGCCAGGGCAAGCAAGCCTGCCTCGATGCTATCCGCAACAAGGTCGTCTACATCAACTCGTTCAACGTGAGCCAGATGGACATGCTCGCGTCCGCGCAGCGCGTAACGGGAACCAAGGAAGGCGACTGGAAGATTGAGAAGCACGATTCCCACGAGCGCTTCGATGTGAGCTTGAAGTTCTTCAAGGAAGGCAAGTTCAAGACGGAGGGCTTCACAAACTTCCTCTACTCCCGCGTCTTCTTCCCTAACGGCGGCGGCGACTTCGAGCACAAGGGCACGATCAATCAGATGCTGGAGCTGCCGAAGGAGGATCTGGACGAGGCCACCAAGGTCGCGATGGAGCGTCAGCAGGCTACGGGAGGAGGACATTGATGAAGGTAGCGTTGTTGGGAGCGAAGTCGCAGTGACGTTGATCCGCGTCACATATGATTGTCACAGCCGCGAATCGTATGTAGTGCGATAGGGGCCAAGGCTACACGTTCTCTTGCATCACATCCCAGCGAATGCTCGACGCGAAGCAGCGTGGCGCAAAGACGTCCTGCGATTCGTCTTCGTGATCCAAAGTGAACACATGCTGCGACATTCGTTGATCCCAAATTGACTGCAGGGCCGGAGACCGTTTGTTCCGAACTACTGAAACCGACTGACCACATGCAGTCTTATCCGCAACGTGCATAGTTCCGGTAACCCCTCTGAGGAATCCTATCGAGCATCCGCCGTCCAGCGATGACAGCACGGTCGGCAGGAGCTGACGCGAAAGTATTGTTTCCGGACGGCATCTCAAGGTCAACGCAGCCCGATGGATCCCGTAATTGGGAGATGCGTCTACAAGTGCGCCGGGGCTCGCACCAATGACGACTGCGCATCCGCCTGCGCATCTGGGAGGGGGCGTCCCAAACCGAGATGCACGGAGACGAGGCGTTTGGCTGCGGAGGTGTGGTGGGATGAGGAGTAAGCGCGCCTCTAGACAACCCGCGCAGGGAAGCTAACGCGGTGCACAACGGGCCACTGGCGGGCCGCCGGGCGCCGAATCCCGGCCATATGAGATGGGTGGGTTGTGGTTGATGGGATGGTTGCAGGGTTTGGCGAAGGGATGAGCAGTATCCCCGACCATTGCGTATTCGGGTCCACAGAATCAATCAATAGCTCCATCGTGGAACCGGCGACCCACATGTTGGTTCTAAAGAGACTAAGAAGTGCTCCCAGTCGTCCACCATCCAGTGAACGTCAACGGCGTGGCTGCCAGCATGTGCTCGACATGCATGATGCAGCTTGCGCGATCCTGCAGGATTCCGGCCTCTGCTGAGTATGGATCGATTGCGAAAGGATTCCGGAGAGCAGTCCGCCTCCTCCTCTGCGATCTGCTGGGGTTCCAAAGGTGCACTGACTGCGACATGTACAGTATCTTCATGCATGAGGTCCATGTGCAGCGGGTGTGCGGCAGCTGTGAAACGAGAAGCCTTAACCGACAGTCTGATGTTTGCGAACCGTTTGTGCCAACCACGAGGCCCCGATATATGTGTACGCTGTCCAATGGACCAGCATTTCCCACCATGCAACGCCTCCAAGATATGCGTAGATAAGAGGCTGGAGCTCGCAACAGGCGTGTATATATGGTCCCTGATACCCAACGCTCCCTAAACCCGTGCTGGCGTAATCGAGAACGTAAACGGCTCCGGGGAGGTCATGAAGCTGTCGAGACCTCTCTGCGCGTTGCTGTCAAGGCCGCCGGAGTGTTCTTCGATTCGGGGGCGCTTTCGCCCACCATGTTCAAGAGGCGGCGAGTACGTCCAGTGATCCCGTCCGTCGGAAGGTGTGAGGTCCCCAAGGTTACCCGTCATGCCGTCAAGATGGGGCGGAAGTAAGAGCATATCGCCAACGTCGCCGCTGCTGGTGAAGTC